>PVHP010037933.1:0-17183 GCA_004024765.1 Zapus hudsonius | reverse complement strand
GGCAGGAAGGTGTGCCAAACACTGGCAAGGGGAAGCTGGCTTATAACCCCATAAGCCCGCCCCAACAACACAGCTCTGGTGAGGTTCTAATTCCCAAAATGCCATCAGCTCAGGATCCGTCTATCAGAACACATTCATTTGTTTGTGGGGGACACCTGGATCAAACCATGACAGCATGTATTGCTAATAAAATTCCCTCTTTGAACTACTTTATCATGCTTTCCATAATTGTTAGTTTGTTGTTTTGTTAGTCTCAAGATATTTTTTTAATTTCCCTTGGATTTTTCTTTGACCCATTGGTTGTTCAGAAGCGTGTGTGTGTGTGTGTGTGTGTGTGTGTGTGTGTGTGTGTGTGTGTGTGTGTGTGTGTGTGCCTCGATGGGCATGTGGAGGTGAGAGGACAACTTCAAATGTCTGGCTTTCCACCATGTTTGCGGGGTGCTGGGATTGCAGATTTTGGGATATAGTATCTGGATTTACCTGGAATCCAAACTCAGGTACTCAGGTTTGCAGGACACACACTATCCACTGTGCAATCTCCCCAGGACCCAGAAACATGCTTTTTAATTTCTCTCCATCTATTTGTGAATTTTCTAGAATTTCTCCTGTTACTGATTTTTGGTTTCATTCTATTCTGCTCAGAAGGGATACTTGGTAGCATTTCAAACCTCTTAGGCTTATTTTGTGGCAACAGTGCAGTGTGTGTGAGAGAAGCTGGTACATTCTGCTGCTGTGGATGGAGCTCCTGTGCATGTCCAGCAGGTTCATTTTGCTTGCTTAATATTTAATAAGCAGCTCTATCTATTCTGGAGCATTGTTTGACCATAATGTCTCTTTGTGTACTAGTCTAAACAGGTTGGAAGTTACCTTGTAATACCCACATTTCAAAAGCCAAATAGCTGTTTTTATACTTTCTGGAACAACACAAGGAGGGTCGCAAATTTCATCTATTAACTTTCTGGGCCTGAATATCATAATTTAGGACCAGTGCAATATTTCTCTTCCAGGTTAATTTCTTTAATTATTAATGCACTCCAATTTTTTATTTACTATAATGGCAATTTGGGCAGCTTATATTTGTACATTTTTTCCAAATTTACTAGCGTATAATCTTCACAAATTCATTTTATTACATTTTCATGTTAATTTACTTATAGTTATTCTACATTTGATAACCTGTTTTTATCTATCATTTATCATTCTGGTCTAAGTTAGTAAATTTTTGGTTAAATTTCCTACCTTAATGTTTATAGTGTTAATTTTATTCTTTGTACCCTTGATATTCGCATGTATCTTACTAAATTTTTCTGGAGGTGCTGGTTGTCTGCTAACCTGCCTGTGGCTGGAGGAAGCCAAACCGCTTTCTGTATGTCCAAGAAGTGAGATACAACCGAAGTATATTTTAGAGCAAATTTATAGCTCCAAATGCTTATCCAGGGAAAGAAGAAAGCTGAACAGAAGTGAGCTGACCAACTTAAGAAGTAAGAGAACAACAAAATAAACATGAAGAGAAGAAGGAAGGAAACCATAAAGATAAGAGTGGAAATTAATCAGAAGAAAAACAAATATACAGTAGAGGGATTCAACGAAGGCAAAAGTTCATTTTTTGAAAAAAAAAACAATAAAATAGACATTTGGGGACTCTTTGAAAATATGAAAGAGCACAAATAAACACTCTTAAAAATGAAAAATAAGATAAATAGATAACACCAAAGCCAAAAGATAAAACCAAAATAAGCTTTTTCCAAACCCACAAAAACTTAGGTAAGATGGAAATTTCTTAGCAAAACTAAAACGGAACAAAGGATCGGAGAAGAAATAAAATGGTTGGATTTTCTCCTGTTTATTAAATAAATTTAAGGAAAATTAGAAATGTAATCTTTTAAAAAGCCAGTTCCATATGATTTCAAAAAGAATTTTAATCAGCCAACTATATATATATATATATATATATATATATATATATATATATATATATATATATATATATATATATATAAAATTTGCCCAGTATTAAAGCCAATCAATGCACCTCCAACATGCGGAGACGCTTTCATGAAACACGGAGGAGCTCTCAGATCACAATGGCACCTCGTGTTCTTGGCCCGGTGAGCAGATTTATTTGAAAAGAATGAGTAGAGGTCTGAAACTTACTTTGTAACTAAACTGTAATATACGCATGTTAGTATGACTAATGCTGATGCTCTCCTAAATGATACCATAAACATAAACAAAAGAAAATGGGCTTTATTCACCTTTAGCTGAGTTATTTAGAAAATGTTTTTAAAATTACTTTCAAATGTATCCATTTCCCCACATATCTAGTTGTTATTTATCTGCAACTTACTGAAAAGTATTCTAAATGCTGGCAACTCTATGTAATTATGCCTTAAAATAGGGCCATTTTTGACAATTCTTATTTGTATGTTTATGAATTAGTTTTATTATCTTATTTGGGATTATTTACCTTTCATATCAAAGATAATAATATTAACCAAATTTTTCACATATTAAGAAACTTCTAGGGCTATAGAAATAGCTCAGTGGATAAAGTACTTCCAGTACAAGGGCAAAGACCTGAGTTCTGATCCTTACTCCACATGGAAGCCAGAAGCTGGGCCTTCTGTATGCCTACACAAGGTGAGATGCAGAAACAAGAGAATTTCTCAGAATTTTGGCAACAATGAACGACGTGAGCGAGAGACCAGGCCACAAACAAGGATCAAGGTTGACAGTGTCCTCTGATCTCCACATGGGAGCCATGGTATGTGTACACCTGCACTCACATACCTGCACACACACATGCATGCTCGCACACAAACACAACCCCCCAAAACAAGGTTACTTGAATCCTCAGAAACCAAGAGAAATTTATAAATTCTTCCTCTCATTGTAGATTTGTCCATTGTAGACTTGAAGATTTTGCATCTCTGCTTGCTGATCTGAATATAAAATATTCCCTACAGCCTGGTGGGTTTAAACACTCCCCAGCAAGTGGTGCTATTTGGGGACACTAAGTGGAGCCTTACTGAAGGACGTAAGGATGTAAGAAGCCTGGCCCCATGTACTGGCCTCTGCTCTCTACTTCCTCCCTGCTTGTGTATCAGTGGGATGCTGGCTTCCTGCTCCTGCCATCATTTCCCCATTCTGATGAACTCTACCCTCTGGAACTGTGAACCAACTTAAACCCTTTCCTTCCATAAGTCACAGCTGGCCAGGCATCTTGTCTCAGCAACAAGAAAATAACTAATACACTATGCTGTAAAATTTATGCACAATACATTTAACTAATTTTTTGTTGACTATATAGCAATCTTCCTTTTGCTTGCTAATTTTTTAAATAGTCTTAGAGACTATTTTGTATGGCATATGTATCTATTGTGATGAATTTTAGCTTAGCGTATACTTTCCTCTTTTACTTTTGACTTTTCTGTATTTTCATATTTTTGGTGTTCCGTCTCAGTGAACAATCTATGGCTTTTAAACACCATGTCTACTGAATTTTCAGTAATTACTACTGCTGGTAGGTGTGAACTTATTTATACAACTTCATTTTGTACTACATCTGATCTATGATTGCTTCTTGTTCAATTCCTTTTTTTGTTTTCTTTTGGTACACTTGTCTTCTTTTTTTTTAAGTCTTAAATATATATTTATTGTCCATAATGAGTTACATTATTCAGTGGGCAAACAATGAGTTGTTATCCCCAATTCCCCAATGCCCCCCTCCCCATCCCCAATCAGCTGGATATCCTCCTCCGTGGGTCGTCTGGATCAGTCCTTGTGGCAGGGGACCCTGGATAGCCTAGTACTCAGCCCGGTCCTCCTGGCCCATACACTTGTCTTCTTAATGCATTGCTCTAACAACAACATATCTAGCTATTGAGCCTTTTGTAATATATCTTATCAAGAACATCTTGATGATTCACATTTCTCGTTAATATGGAAACTTTGGCTTGCACGTGGCCTTTCCGTTATTCTGTTTCCTGAGCTAATGATGCATCCAGTTAGAGCGTCCCCTGCTCTGCCCCAAGGGGGGAAAAAATATTTTCTAAAAGTATGTCTCTCTTGCTTAGATTCTAAGTGATTTTGTTAGACTTTTTTTTTCATTGTACAAGTTATGAGAAGAAGGAGCAGGAGAAGAAAAAAGCAGAGTCAAGCCAGCATTAAAGCCAATGTTCTTTCAGGGATTTCAGGAAACTGAAATGAGGCTACAGCTCCTAACGTCTGAGGAGGAAAGAGGTCCTAATGGAGTCACGAAGCAAAGGGAAAGACTGGAATTTGTAGCAACTATAAAAACATTGTTCTATAACCACATTGCAGCCTCAAATGATCTAAATGTTTATGGATTTAGAGAATGATTTTATAAAGCAAGTGTCCAGTCTAGCCAAGCCTGAAAAGTAACCATAAATCCCCTCTAGATGGTGAAAACATGGTTGTGATCCTAAAAGTCTTAGAATTTTTGTGGGCCGGCCAGTCTCCCACCCCTAACTCATCAGTGGGGGCTTAGAGACCCAGTTTTCCTTCAGTTACATCGCTGCAATGGAAAGGGGGTCAACTGAGTATCCGTGTAGGGATTGTTTTGAGGAACTACATTGTCTCCCACAGCCTTTCTGAGTTACAAAATAATAATCACTACCTTCAAACTGACTCTCATTCTCCACAGCCGCCATTAATTATCCTGTGACAGATTTAAGGATTTAAGTGGATTCTGTGAAGGAAACAAAGATACTTCATGTTTGAGATTAAGTGTTGGGGGCATGTGTTGACATCCGTGATCTGTCACAAATTAGGCATTAGAAGATGTGGTTTTTCAGGTCCTGTTTCCATCACATATTATAACCTTCCTTGGCCGGTAATGAGTCTTCCTGGTGCCTATGAAAATAGAACAGGGATTGTTTGGAATGAAGGAGTCCAGTGAAGGAGAGATGGGGGAAGGGACAACGGGAGGTGGTGGGAGGCAGTTAGGATCATGGAACATTGTATATATGAAATGGTGGATGTCAATAAGAAGTTTAAAAACTGAGAATTGCCTCGGCCATTAGTAAAGCTCACCACTGAGTGTGTTCATGGTGGTATTTCCAGAGACCATAAAGTTATGAGGTCTGTGAACTAATAAATATATTGGATGTCTTGATAGGGTAATCATATGATAGCATTATTGAGAGGTCGTGAAAGATAGAAAGTCGAGTTTAGTTGGAGGAAATGGGTCACTGGGGCCATGACCCTGGTGGATATATCTTTCAATACGCCCTTTACTCTTAGAGCTTCCGTGATATGAGCTGCTCTCCTCTGCCAGGGTCCCTGTGCCATGGTGGATTGAACCTGAAACTGTAAGCCAAGGCGTTCCTGTCAAGTCCTTAATCACAATGATGAGAAAATAACAAACTCGCCCTTAGTATAACTTTTATTCTTAACTTCAAATCATTTTCTTTCCCTATGTCAATACCTTAAGCTTCTAGATTACCTTCAGAACAGCTTCTGGATGGCTCTCCGAGCCTGTCTGCTGTTAGACCCTTTAAGTAGTGTCGATCTTCTCTTCTCTACTGTTGAGGAATCATTGCAGAACACTGACATCCCAAGCAATGGACCAAGAAGATCTGAATCTCATCTGCCCCAAGACATGCCTTTGCCATCAGGAAAGACTGCTCCAGAGTCACTTGATTATAAATGCTATGTCATTTGGTTCAACAAGGACGTTTGATATTGTAGCAGGTTATGGTGAGGCAAGTGTCTGCTAGAAATGCAAGAGGATGTTCTTGGTCCCGTCCCAGCTCTGGCCTCACAGCTCATGCGGTTTTACTGTGATAGTAATTATGCAACTACTACCTCATCCTTCGAGAATTTACCACCTGTCTATCTGCCTTGAATTCATCTGCAAGGTCCTCTAAAGGGGTTGTCTCCAGGGAAGGTGTGTTCTGATTATTGGTTCTTCGTTACCAATGACCTCCCTACTTATACTAATTCTATCCAGGTAGAGGTTCTCAGTCTTACCCTGAGTTTATCACCAAGCCTCCTGCCATCTGCATGTAGATCTGAGTGTCCTTCTGTAGCATTATGAAAGACTATGAATAACTAAGGTCCCAGGAAGGGGCTGGGCATCTAAGGTTACAGGCCATCCATGCAAATAGCTGGTCTGAGTCTGAATCACACAAAGCTTGGCTTCCAGCATGGCCATTTGTCTCCATGGAAACCAAGATTCAATCTTGTAAACATTCTTGTTGATTGGATAACCCACAAGCTCTAGAGCCTCTGCCCTTCCCAGTCTGTCATTTGCTACCTTAGCAGACTTGATTTTAGACCCGTGGTGAGCATTTCTGAATTATGGTTCTGCCCAAAGGAGTACTGAGTTGTAAATGGGGAACAGTGTGACCTAGACTAGCAAAATAGTTCTTAACTTTTACTCAGTCTTCCAGTGTGAAGTCCAGGAAAGCTATTCTTAATTACCTGGACTAATGGATGGTTTACTTACATAGTCACAGAAATTATAAATAACTCCTATCTCAGTATATAATTTGTTGTAGTCCGCTTTCTAGTTGCTGCACAGAAAGAACCCGAGCAAAAGAGGCTTGTAGAGGAATGGGTTTATTTGGCTTACGGACTCGAGGGGAGACTCCATCCTGGCAGGGAAAACGATGGCATGAGCAGAGGGCTGGACATCACCTCTGCCACAGCACTGCAAACAATGGCAGGAAGGTGTGCCAAACACAGCTTCATCGAGGTTGTAAAACCCAAACTGCCATCAGCTGAGGATCGATCTATCAGAACACATTCAATTGCTTGTGGGGGACACCTGTATCAAACCATGACATAATTACATAAGTTTTCTGTGCAAGCATATAGGTGATCCATTTCTATCCTACAACTGAGTGAGCTTCAGAAAGCTTTCACTAATAGTTTTATTTTCAGATTCTGGCATTAAAAATGTCAGCCCACATATTGGTACTCTGATAAATTACTGGTGCTGAGTTGTGAGAACTAAACGATGACCAAAAAGAGGGGAAGATCTGAATCTCATCTGCCCCAGGACATGCCTTTACCATCAGGAAAGACTCCTCCAGGGTCACTTGATTACAAAACCTCCACTAACGTGTACCTTCGCTTCTCTGGGAAAATGCCCACTTACAATTAGGATTTCGGTTGATTCCAGATGAGCCACCAGACTTTACACTTTACACTTTCCTGGCAGCCTACGTATTTCCAATCCTCCCAACCTCGCATCTCACTATTCTCTGGTTATGTTTTCTTCTGTTGAATTTGTACAACTGGAGGTCAGAACTCAGCTTGGGGAAGAGGCAAACAGTACCAAGGGACTGAAGTCCCAGATGCCAAACAGAAAGTGCTGGAAGAGAGAATATTACAAATATAATAATGCAGATATTTTATTAAATACAAAGCTTAAACCATTAAAACAAAATAAAAATCACAAGATCAACTGACAATAAAGCCTATAAAACACTTAACCCGGCATGGGGGGGGGGGTGATATGAGGGAGGGCCAGTGACAGTTTTCACTAAGCAATTAGGGAAGACATCTTTGAGAGGTGGCATCTAAACAGAGACGAGACTGACTAGAGAATAAACTTATTAAATGCAGAATAAAGTGTTTAAAACTGCTATACAGAATCTGTTCCGCTAGGGAAAGTACAAGACGTGAAAAGCAAGCTGAGGTCTGAAACCAGAGAAGCACCCCATTGAGAGACCGAAAGTGCTTAAAACTATTACAGAGAGGGCTGGAGAGAGGACTCAGCAATTAAGGTGCTTGCCTGCAAAGCCTAACAACCTAGGTTTGACTCTCCAGGACCCACATAAAGCCAGATGCATAAAGTGGCACAGGCATCTGGAATTTGTTTACAGTGGCTAAAGGCCCTGGCATTCTCGTTCTGTCTATATCTTCTCTTCTCTCTCTCTCTCTCTCTCTCTCTCTCTCTCTCTCTCTCTCTCTCTCTCTCTCTCTCTCTCTCTCTCTCTCCTCTCTCTCCCTGCTTTCAAATAAGTAAATAAAAATATTTTTAAAAACTATTACAGGGGCTGAAGAGATTCCTCAATGGTTAAGGTAGACCTGGGTTTGATCCCCCAGGACCCACATAAAGCCAGACGCCCAAAATGGCACATGTGTCTGGCATTCAGTTGCAGTGGCTGGAGGACCTGGTGCGCCCATTCTCTCTCTCTCTCTCTCTCTCTCTCTCTCTCTCTCTCTCTCTCTCTCTCGTCTCATGCGCTCGCTCTCGTAGATAAATAAAAAGAAAAGGACTATTACAGCTAGGAAAGTATCCACGTGGAAGAGAAGAGGATCTGCTTTGTTGTGAATTTTGTTAAATGCAAACAGAGAGAGGGACTAGAGGTGTGTGTGAAGGTGTGAAGTTGTTTTAAGACAAGGGTCCTTGTACTTAAAGCTTCGAATGTTCTAGTTGGAATAGGTAAAATACTGATGCAGGAGACAGAAGGTGATGGTTGTAGAAGGAGGTGTGAGGGCCGTGGCCTTAAAGGAGTCCAGCGTTCATCATCCTGAGGAGGGAATTTGACCGACGAGCATATGAAGAACAATCTGACAGACAACTTGGCCAATGCCAAGGTGAGGTCATTCTCTTCTGAATGCTTCTGTTCTCTCAATGGAATAATGAGTGAGGTCACCAGCTGATAGTGAAGAATGGAGGTGGAGTTAGAAGTCTGATGACAGAAGAGGTGATAAAAACAGGCCTTCCTGGAGGAGAGGAAGCCAATACACCAGGGGAATGCCGTGGGCCGACTTCTGGTCCCTTTCCTCACTGCCTTCAACTTCTCATGGCCAACTCTGGACACAGACAGCCCACATCCTTAAAAACATGCTGTTCTGACAACATCCACAGAATCACTGTTGGGAATGTTAGATCCACTTTGTACCAAGTGTCTAGAACATTTGTTTTTCCTAGCTTCAGAGAAGTTATGCTGATAATATAAGTAATGAATGCAAAAGTCCTCGGACAGGAGAATCACATGCTCTCTATCCGTGTGCTTCCTATGAGAAGGGTGTCCTTCTCTTTCTGCCTGGACTCTGCATATTAACACCAGTGAATTGAGTCTTCTTCTCAGGTCACACTTACAAGAGAAGTCCCATTAATGAGACGTGCCATGACAAAATGGCCAGTCAACAAGAAGATGATTTGAAACAACTTCCACAGTGAGCCTGACAACCTGCACCAGGGTGACGGAGAAAGACACTGAGGAGACTCAAAATGTTCCTAAGCAGAAATCCAGAAGCTCCTGAGAGCTGAACTCGACAGGGGACTTAAACTCACCCACCATGGCCAGGGAATTCTGTGGAAGAGGGGGTGGAAAGATTGTAAAAGCCACAGGGTAAGAGGGAACATCCAGGGTCATCCCCTAGCAGCACACACACACACACACACACACACACACACACACACACACACACACACACAAATGACCGACTGCTGCTCTCGCCACTCATAACCCTAACCCCACGGTGCACACCAGCAATCCCACCGAGAAGGGCCTCAGTGGAGTGGGGGAAGGGAGGAGGGAAATGGTGGTGCCAACACATGACTCGTTCATACAAAGTTTCTACTTAATAAAAATTGTCACGCCAACTCTGTCTGTGTGAGAAATCGCATAGACTGAGGCAGTTGCTTCAAGGAAGTCTGCCCATTGGAACAGGCTTTTGTGTTCTCGGCTGCTCCCTTATCGCTCTGATTTCATAATACCTGCTCATGGCTCTAACTCACTGTTTCTTTCTAGTTCCTTGAGTCTACCTTCACGAAAACAGGGAATAAACTATGATGATTTGTTTCCCAAGAGAAAATGAAAAATAAAGTTTTTCCTTCAGTCACTCCCCCATTATGACGAGCAATTGAGAGATTGAAAACAGCTAAAGGACTTTTGGGAAGAGTCCTAGATGACTTACAATAGAAGAATTGCTTATTAAGGGAAAGTATTGAGAAAGAGATTCCTAGAACTGAGAGTTATAGGAAAAGACCAAGAAGAAACTAGTAGTATAAGGAAACTCCCTGAGCCCACTGATGCTCCATTGCCTTAGACAGGTATCTGTGAAAAAAGGTGACAGATGGGTTAACATTAAGGAAAAGAGAATAGCATGGTAAACCTTAAAAACAAATTCTTAATGGCTGAAAACCACATAATGTTTAAATTGAAAAACAAGCACCAAGTCAGGCCCAGCCTGACTAACCACAGTTTTGCGTCGAAACCATTCACGTGATAATCATCTGTGCTTTTCTATTGTCTATTCTCATGTACCTGCTGAAATTCTTGATTTAATCATTCAAAGAAACTGTAACTGCCTGTATAATCAAAGAATACTGTTCCAATAATCAACTGTCTATAACTCTGACAAATGCTCAGTAAAATCGCACTCAGATACACTCTCCTTGAGTCTGTGTCTGTCACTTAGCCGACTCCCTGCCCACTTCTCCAAGGCCCTGATCCTGCCGTCCCAGCACTCTGGCCGAGCTGGTCCGTGGCAAAAAATAAACAAAATAAAAAACTCTAGAGAGAGCAACCCAACCCCATATATTTGGGCAACTTTTGGGACCCTCAAAGAGTACTCATGAAACAGGTCAAATTTACTTAGAATCAAAGAATTTTACACATGGAGCAGTCACCCAAAGAAGTCTAACAATTATGATTAATACCTTTTACATTCTTTTACATGTATTGAATTTCGGCAGTTTTGAAATAAGCTGGTGTCCATTATGTCACCAGAAAGCTGTGCAGATATGTTAGAGAACAGCCCTTGGAGGAAACCTTCTGACAATAAGCAGATGTGATATTTTTGTTAGGAAATACAGGACAAATTGGGGTCTGGGGGTAGCTCAGTGCTGGACCTGGCTTTGATACCCAGAGCTTCAAAGAAGCAGTGTGTGGACAGAGGGAGAAAGGAGGCCAGAGGAGGGCTGGAGAAAGAAGAGCGCATCTCCATAAGGCACAACCATGATGATGGGTCCTGAGCTGCTTGTAAACCATTTACTGTAACTTTTCAGAGTCACATGGAAAATGGCAGAAAGTTCTAGAAGCTGTTTTACACATTCACCCAGGCTCAAAGTCAACAGATCCAACCCTTGGCAAAACCTTGTGTTCTCTTTGCAAACATGATAAAGCTGTTTATTCTATTTGTCAGTTTTCTGTTTCTGAGTTTCTTCACTGGATTTGTTATCTTCATGACGTGGCCAAGTTGTCCCAAGCATGGAGGGGTCACAACTGCAAAGAGAAGTTAGGAGAAGGATGAAGACATGGTTGTACCACACGAGGTTCAGTTCATTCATTACCTTAGCCTTAAACCATATTATATTTTATAAAAAACGTGCTTCCTGACTTGCCTTTAAGAAGCAAATGAGGCTGGAGAAGATTGTGTGTGTGTGTGTGTGTGTGTGTGTGTGTGTGTGTGTGTGTGTGTGTTCATGTCTCATCTGAATTGACATGGGTTCTGGAGAGCTGGACTGTGGCACCCATACTTGTAGAGCAAGTGTTTCACCCACTGAGCCCCAAGAAACAAAGGATATTTTCTGCTGTTCTGTATAAGAACGCCTTGTGTTCTGCCTCCATGGACAGACAGTCTGTGAGAGAGCCATTGCAAGAGGTCACTGAAGTAGAAACCCTGCCACAGTGAGCTCTTTGGGCCCAAGAGAAAATGACTTTGAGAGCAGACAACTCAGACAGGTACCAACAGAGACAAGTGTCCTTCCTCATCCCTACACCTGGAGACTCACGTCTATCAGTGACAGTAACGGTGTCTCTCCTTCGTTCATGGCTTTTTCTTCAGTAGGCAATGAAGATACCCTAGAAAGACCCAAACACCAGCATTTCAACAGCCATTGGGATGCATCTCCTAAGCTCGGCTCTCTCGCTAGGATGGTAAGTAGGAGACCTAGTGAACTGTGCAGACTCTCAAGGACGATGGTGGGGTGATCGATGGAACAAGATACTTGAAAAGGGGGGAGACATCCTCATATGCACAGTTCCGATACTCACAGCCAATTTAAATGCTATATGCTTGAAAGTGAAATAACATCTCATTTATATTTGCTACCTGAGAAATAGGAAAAATTAATCCCAAACTATAGGAATTTACCAAATATTTGGTAAGGAAATTCCACATAAATTCTGTAATACATCAAAAAGAGTATTTAAAAAGCAGCCCAAGTAGTTCAGTCATTGTAGTAAATAGACTTGCCTTTTTCTTTTTAAGGAAAAACACAATTCTTTATGCATCATGAGCACTCAACTTTTATAAATGAATTTTAAAATTATGAGGTTTGGAATGGAGAGATGGCTCAGCCATTAAGGTGCTTGACTGCGAAGCCTAACAACCCAGGTTTGATTCTCTGGTACCTACATAAAGCCAGATACACAAAGTGGCTCATTTGCAGAGGCTGGTGAGCCCATTCTCTCTCTAACGCTTTTCTCTCTTCTCTCTATCTCTCTATCTCTCTATCTCTCTCTCAATCGCTCTCTGCTTGCAAATAAATAAAAATATTTTTAAAATTATGAAGTTTTAGCATATTCTAGAAATATACTGCATTATTTCTAAAAACTACCTCCTCAGTAAAGACAGTCATCTGGCTCAGTGAAGAGATTGTTGAAGATTTCTTGTAGTTCCCCCAAGAAATTCTTTTTTAAAAAAATGGATCTATGTACTTGGGTTCATGAACAATTCATAATTAAGAGTCTAGGCTCATTTAATACATATTTTCTCAATTGCACAAATTATAGTCTCTAGATTAAGTTAAAAAATTATCTCCAAACAATAATAATTAGTGTGCACTCAGCTTCAGAAAGCGCCTCATATATGATCTCATTTATTAGTCCTGTGACCTCATGAGCTGAGAATTTCCCTAGTTGATAAATAATAAAGAATATAAAAAGATGATTAGCTTTCTGTCTCTTGTTTTTACTCTATCAGAGGCCTCAATGTCCAAGAATACTTCGAATTTTCTACATGCTTCTCTAATTGACTTAACAGCTATGTTCATTTGGCCACATTCTCTCTGGCTTTCTTTATTATGATGTCCTTGAGAAAAAGGAAAGGGAAGTTTGCCTTCTTGCTCATCGTAGCTTCAGTTCCTTAAGAGCAAAGACATGTAAGTGACACTTCAAAAAATCAAGGGGCTGATGGATACAGATTGTGGTCGTTTGTAAAATGTCCTCTCTAGCCTCCTGTGTTTGTAATTGGGCCTCGTACTTAATCCTGAAGCCTTTGGGAAGCACAGTCTTAAAAGGGAAGATGTGTCACTGGGAGTGGGTCTTCGTGTGGGAAGAGTTCAGCCTTGCTTGCCGGTGGGAGCCAGAGAGCTCTCTCTCTCTCTGTTTCCTCCCTACTGATATGTGATCATGTGAACCAGCTTCCTGCTCCTGCCATGCTTTCCCTTTTGTGCTGGTTACCTTTCTGGTCACTACGACCAAATGCCTGGCAAGAGGCAACTTGAGAAAGGAAGGGTGCATTGTGGCCTATGGTTGGAATCATGAAGGGAAGCCATGGCAGCTGGGGAATGCGGCAACTGGTCACATTGAGTCAGGAAGCAAAGGTGGGACAGGAAGTGGGGCCAGGCTAAGACACCCTCGAGATCCACCCCAGCATCCCACTTCCTCCAGCTACGCCCTCCCCCTCAAGACCCACCTCTAGCTGGGAACACGAGCCGGTGAGGGACGGTTCACATTTAAACCAGACCTTTTCTGTAGGTTAAGGCAAGAGCATCTTCATATCCATCAGCCAAAGAGAAAAGGCGAAGGCAGAGCAGCACCCCCAGGCCTTAAAACCTTGACACAGGTGATACACATCACTTGTGCTTCCAATCACTAGAGTGACAGCCACGCCTCACTTCAAGAGAGACCGGAATATGTCACCTCAAAGGTGTCTGTGGAGAAAGGACGAGGATTCTGGAGATCAGTCACTGCCCGGAGATCGGGTGGTCCTTCACTCAGTCAGGATCTTCTCCCGAGTCTTGTACAGAGTGTTTTTGCACTGATCAAATTAAGGTGCAATGGAGCTATGGGTGAAAAAGAGAGAGGAACTACCCCCCCCCACACACACACAAAAGGAAGTAGAAGGCATAAAATGACGTTTCCTCACTGCTGGAGCATGGCCCTCGGATGCAATAGGTACTCTCCTCAGAACCCCAAAAAGAAAAGATCCCAGACGAATCCTGACTCAGAACTTTTAGTGGCCTCAATTCTAGTACTGGAATCTCTAATTAGTGAAGGGCTTGGGGGACACGAAACTGTCACTCTTGTCTAGAATTTCCAGAGTGTGCTGAGTGGCCAGGGGAAGCCAGCTGATGGGCCCGCTTGGCCTTCCTGGGCTTCCCAGAGCACCAGGCCCAGCATGGCTGCGTGACTCCAGCCTCCCCAGGAGGGCTCCCAGAAGGGGCAGCAGCTGACCGCAGCTTGGCTGCAGTCTGGCCATAGCATGAGCCTTCCTGCTCCTGACTGAAACTTTTACCACACGGTGACAGATTACTTGTCTACCGCCTTCAACAGCCACCTCTGCTGGTGTCACATAAATGTCACCTGCCCCCCCACCTGAGGAAGCTGGGCACCTTATCAACTTCGACTTTGGCCCATGCTTCGAACATTCACTAGGAGGGAATTCTAGGAACATCCTGGCTGATTTTATCTTCTGAAAAATACCCGGGACCTCTCTACTTCCCTCTCTCCACCACGCTTACTGGACTAATCTATTTCAATGACCTCTGTCTGCCTTCCCTCATCCACACTTATCTTCCTCTCGAATTTACTCTTCAGAGCCCATTAGCAAGGATCTTTTTCAATGCCCACATGGTCTTATTACCTCTTTCTTAAAATACTTTAAAACCAGGCGTGGTGGCGCACGCCTTTAATCCCAGCACTCGGGAGGCAGAGGTAGGAGGATCGCAGTGAATTCGAGGCCAGCCTGAGACTAGAGAGTGAATTCCAGGTCAGCCTGGGCTAGAGTGAGACCCTACCTCGAAAAACCAAAAAAAAAAATTAAAAAAAATACTTTAAGAACTTACTGGGGACTGCTTTAGCATAAGAATCAAAACTGTAAGCAAGATCTTGGATCCAGTAAGATCTAGCCGCAGCTGGCCTGGAAAGACATTCCTCCCTCACCATCTGTGTCCTGGATACTCCAGCCTTCTCTCTGAGTCTTATACAGGCTGTGATGCTTCTTCTCAACTCTGAACCGGCCCACGGGCTGCCCTGGCTCCCTCTTTCCTGAGGAGCCTCATATTCTTCCTCATGGCAGCTTCAAGGTCACGAGGGTCCTCCCTCTTCCTTATCCCAGCTCGCTTGGTCTCTCACGGCTTCTCTTTACCATGTTGACCTCTGTCTTTGATGGCATAGCTGTGTGTGGAGATGGCTGGACTGACATCTCTTCTCCTTCTACTGTGTCCCCAGGAATAGTGATGCCATCAGGCGTTCAACAAGTTGGAGAGAATGAGCGAGTGAACAATCTTAGAAAATGGAATGATTCCTAAGGAGAAAGCGCATATCATGGGAAATGCTTGGGGAAGAGCTTTTAAGGTTAAATCACTTCACAATATTAATTTTTAATAGTTTTATCATTTATTTGAGAAAGAGTGAGAGAGCGAGAGAGAGGCAGACAGAGAGAGAGAGAGAATGGGCTGCCAGGGCCTCCAGCCACTGCAAATGAACTCCAGACACATGCATCTGGCTTTACGTGGGTACTGGGGACTGGAACTTGGGTCCTTCTGCTTTGCAGGGAAATGCCTTAACTGCTAAGCCATTTCTCCAGCCACACAATATTAATTGTTTTTGATCTTCAAGGAGTAATTTTATTTTAAAGAAAAATTTTCTGTGATTGACAATGGATAAGTTAGTGTGAAAACTAAATTCTATTGGCAACTTGATCAAACTAGGACTCAAGTAAGAGACGCACCTGTTGGATGGGTCTGTGTGGGTGTTTCCAGGAAGGATAGCTCAAGAGGAGCGGGCCACCCTTCCAGTGGTAGGGTAGTACATATACCAAGAAGCTCCAAGAAAACAAGTTCTTTGGCCTGGCAGCCTCTGCTCCTGGCCGGGGCATGCATCTGCCCTGTTGCTGCTCTCCTCGGATACTGGAGCCCAGTTCCTCAGCCTTCCCTATGGACCAGCAGCTCTGCAGAAATCCACCAGCCTTCAGCCTCGCCGCTGAGCAGCTATTGGGTTCTCTGCAGACAGACACTGTTGAGCTGCCCAGCCTGTATCCTATGGGCTAATCGGACAGATCCTTCTAGAATACATAGTCATTCTGCCTGTTCTTTTTCTCTAAGAACCCTGACTACTACGGTCAGCATGGACTGTAACGGGAGCAATGTACAGAAAGCTTCCTAGCATTACTGTCTATTCTGAGTATAAAACCTCATTGGGACCTGAAAGGTGGCTCAGGGTGAAAGCACTCTGTAAGCAAGCACGAGGGCCTGAAAGGTCACTGCTGAGTTCAGTTCCCCAGCAACCACACAAGCAACTGGCCATGGTGACGCACACCTGTCATTCAAGTGCTGTGTGGAACCAAGAACAGAGAATCCGGGGCTCACAAAAATACCAAGCTCTGGGGTCAGGGAGAGGTTCGGCCTTAAGAAAATACATGGATGAGTGTCGTATAGAAATTTCCTCCAAATGAACATAAGCAATTTCCTCCGTTCTCATGTCATTTCTTTCTGAAGGGAGGCTAGGCAAGAAGTTTGAAATTGAAATACGGGTTCCTTGAGACCCAGGAAGTTCTGAAGTTTGTCAGGGCTCGGGGAGAAAACACCAGCAGCTATCAGGTAAACACCTCAATTCTCAGGGATCCTCCCGCAGGTTATAGAAACCGGAAAGCTGCTTGAAGGAAGAGGAGACTCTCCTGCCCGCAGAGCTCCAGGCATGAAGCCTCTGTGAGTCGCCACCAAGGCAGGGCTTTTCGAAGATGCAACTGTTCAGTCATCCTAAGTAGCCAATCACTTTTATTCTTGTAAGTAACCTGGTTTTCAAAGCTAGACCTGGGTGCACCCTTTGGTCGGCCGTTTTCAGGGGTGCATGTCTCCCCAAGAAAGGGTAATGTAACAGTGAATGGTAAGAGAAGACAGCGGACGATCTCCTTTGGCCTCCACATTCGGCATCCATGTGCACACCACATGCACACACCACACACACACACACACACACACACACACACACACACACACACACACCACACATAAAACACACACAACA
>PVHP010037932.1:0-17125 GCA_004024765.1 Zapus hudsonius | reverse complement strand
CAACCTCAAAAGTCCCCATAGTCTCTCAGTTCTAACTGCTCTAAAGTCCAAAGATTTTTCTGAGATTCAATCTCCTAACTGTGATCCCTTGTAAATTCAAAAACAAGTAAACATTCCCATGCCAAAAAGGAGAAATAGGTGCACAGAAAGGTCAAAACGAGACCAAAACCCAGCATGACAAACACCTAAGTCTGAAGCTATGACTGGTATCTGGGATTTATGATGGCATCAATTGTACTCAAAGGACTTGGGTATCCATGTCCTTCCTATGGTACATGTGGCCTCTCTCTAGGGCTGGGGCCACTCTGTGCCTGCAGAAAACTGAGCCCTGGCTCACCTTGTCTGACCTCAGCTGCCTTCTGAAATCTCAGTGCAAGCCACTATGACCCAGTAACTCCTGCCCCCAACATGCTTGCAAACCCAGCACCAATGTGGGCGATAAAGTCAAGTTCTGATACCAGCTTGAGCTGTAGCTTGGTCCCATTGGACTACAGGTGTAGTTGGCCTTGTGTGTCTTCATGGCCAACACCTTCCTAGGTGGCCCAGCTCACACAGGATGCAAGGAGACTTTCTTTGTTTAAGCACCCTTTCCTATGGATTTGCAGATTACACCTGGAGCATGCGATGGTGGGGTCTTGTCCACGTAGCACCTTTCCTGTTATCCCAGAGCAAAGTGTAAGGTTTCTCCTTTTGACTCGGGATGCATGCACCATCTTTGTGGATCTGGCTTCATGTGGGTGCTAGGGAATCAAACTGGCAGTCAGGCGTTGTAAGCAAGGGCCTTAACCATTCATTGAGCCATCTTCCCAGCCTTCTCCTTCATTTTGATATTTGCTTTAGCAACTAAAGCTGCTTTGTCCAAACCCTCTTATTTACCCTGTCTACAAGTTCAATTGCATTCACATTCCTTTGCTCACCAAACTGCACCTTCTTTACATCTTTTTGCTCTCTCCCACCATGCATGAATGAGTAGCCATGGCACATATCACAGCCTAGATACTATATGTTGTCATTGTCCTGAAATTTACTCCACCAAAAAACCTACTCCATCACTTTCAGTCTCACTCCCTTTCAGACACAGGCAGAATGCAGCCAGATTCTTTGACAGAATATTCCACAGATAACCTCTAGTCCAATTCCCAGTAAAGTCCATGTTCCCCACTGAAAGCTCACATGGCCAGTCTTGACGATCTGCACTTCTGTTGGCATTCTGCTCTTCCTTATTCTTACTAGACCGTCTCTTTACATTCTGCTTACAGTATTCTTGGGTTTCTAGCTCATGAATCCAAATTCTCCCACATTCCTCTCACAAACCAGCTCCAAGGACCTGTGAACCACATGGTCATGTAGTCACCACGGTACCCCACGTCTTGGCACTGGTTTTCTGTATTGGTTACCTCTCTCATGGCTGTGACCAAATACCTAAGAAGAAGCAACTTACATGAGGATGGGTTCATTGGGTGTCATAGCCACATGCCACTGAAATGAATCTTCAAACCAGGCACAATTTGGGTGAGGAAAGTATTTATTGAAACTACAGATTGAGGGGAAGTTCAGTGTCATGGTTTGATCCAGGTGTCCCCACAAACAAATGAATGTGCTCTGGGTAATCGATCCTCAGCTGATGGCAGTTTGGATTTTACAACCTCGATGGAGCTGTGTTGTCGGGGGCGGGCTTATGAGGTTATAAACCAGTTTTCCCTTGCCAGTGTTTGGCACACCTTCCTGTCATTGTTTGCAGTGCTGTGAAGGAGGTGATGTCCACCCCTCAAATGCCATTGTTTTCCCTGCCAGGATGGTCTCCCCTCAAGTCCGTAAGCCAAATAAACCCATTCCTCTACAAGCCACTTTTGTTTGGGTTCTTTCTGCACAGCAATAGAAAACTGACTACAACATTCCGTAACAGTGAAAGAGGCTGGCCCTGTTTCACAGGTCCAAGCAGAGAGAGAAACCCATCACCTACACCACACACAGAACAGCAAACAGGCAGGAGGGCCAAGGAGAGAATTTCTTCCCCTTTATATAGGCTTAGGGTGGGGTCTTACAACCCTTCCCCAGACTTAATGGCTTTCTGAGTCTCTGGAATTTTCTTCCTGCATGGCCCACACAGGAAAGGATGTTAGGTTCATTACATCCTGCCCACTACTGAGAGGCTGCCTTCCTGTAAACATCCTCAGAGACCCATCCAATATAATTAAAAAGATCCAAGTTGACAACAAAACCTAACCATCACATTTGGCTTACAGATTGAGGAGATACAGTCCATCGTTGAAAGGAAAACATGGCAGCAGGGGGCTCTGTGGCAGTGGGAATTTGTAGCAGCTACTTGTCCACATCTTAGTGGTCCAAGAAATAGGAAACAGGAAGTGTGGCAGGGATAGAAACCTCATGGCCTGCCTCTCTGACCCCTCCCCCGTGACCTACTTCCTCCAGCTAAACTATATTTCCTAAAGGCTTCACAACACACGGGCATATAGGGGACGATGGATATCCCAGTCGTAACACAAGTGTGAAGCAATTGTCCATTTTGGGAAGGCTTACCTGGAAGAGAGGATTGGAAGATGAGACTGTAGGACTCTGCATGTGTCCAGCGACATTGACTGAACGCAGATTACATGGAAGAGGAAATTTAAGTTGTGTTTATGACCCTGAAGTAGTGGAATTTGGGTTAGTGAGGTGGTGGGGGAGAGTTAGGGAAGAAACTAGTTCATCTCAAGGAGAACCAGCTACTAGTCAAAAGTCTGAATTATTCAAAAATAAGCCAAAGTTGCTTTAGCAGTGAGTTCCCCATCACCAGTGATAGTGCTCAGCTTGTTAGAAACATGGCGCAGGAAGCTGACCCTCACAGGGTGTAGAAAGCCTCTTAGAACGTTTTAAACCTGAGACTTCATCTCGAGAAGATCACGTCAGACATTTGGTCATTTTGTTTTGTTTTGTTTTTAGACAGGGTCTACTATGTGAGTCAGGCTGGTCTCAAATTCTCCATCCTACCTTAGCCTCTTGAATGCTAGAATTATAGACATATGGTATCAGGCCCAGCTCAGTTGTTTTTTAGTTAGTTAATTAATTAATTAATTAATTTGTATGTGCATTAAAAAAACTTTTTACTGACAACCTTTCTACATATAGACAATCTACCATGATCATAACGCCATTAATTACTCTCCCCTTTCCTTTCCCCAACCCCACTCCGTGGAATCCCTTCTACTTTCCAAGTGGTCTCGGTTCTATTTTGATGTCATCATTGTCCCCTCCTGTCTTGCAGGCCTTGTGCAGGAAGTGTCAGCTACTGTGAGGTCATCAACGTTAAGGCCACTTTGTGTCAGATAGTTTTTACATTAGTTTGTCTTTTAAATTCATTTTTTAATTATGGCAATATATATATATATATATATATATATATATATATATATATATATATATATATATATATATATATATATATATATATATATATATATTACAAAACTTCCAGTTTTGAATGGTTCAATGTTAAGTCCATTGACACTGTTGTACCACCAGCACCAGCCCCAAGACTCTTCATCTTGAAAAACTAAAAGTCTGCCTACTAGACAGCAGCCCTCCTCCCAGGCTCATCTACACACGTTCCCTGGTTAGATTTACTAAGGAAGACCGTGTTGCTGAGAGCCAACTGATGACTCATGACAGTGTTGCGCAGGGAATAAAGAGTCTAGAGAAAGGCACTCCAGGGGCACCCGAGGCTTTCCAGATTCCTGCCTATCAGCTTGGCCACGTGCACTGAGTCTCGGTAAAGGTGCCTCCCATCTCTTTCTGGCCAGGTGTTTCTAGAATATAAGCCACACAACTCATACAAAGTTAGTGTAGTGAGCACATCAAAAAAGATATGCATGAGCCGAGGAGATGGCTCAGTTGGTAAGTGCCAGGACTTCCAGCATGAGAACTTGAGTTTGAGCCCCAGAACCCACATAAAAAAGCCCAACATGAGCTGGAGAGATGGATCAGTGGTTAAGGTTCCTGCCTACAAAGCCTAATGACCCGGGTTAGATTCTCCAGTACCCAAAAAAGCCAGGTACACAAAGTGGTGCATGCATCTGGAGTTTGTAGTGGCTGGAGGCACTGGTATGCCTATTCTCTCTCTCTCTCTCTCTCTCTCTCTCTCTCTCTCTCTCTCTCTCTTCCTCTCTCTCTACTTGAAAATAAATAAAAATATTTTTTTAAAAACCCAACATGGTGACATATGCTTGTAATCCAAGCATTGGAGAGAAAACAGGGGTAGGAGGCTCTGCAGAGCTCTAGCCTGGCCAGCGAGCTGAAGGCTAATGAGAGACCCTGTCTCAAACGCAATGGGAGTGAGATGGTTCCTGATGTGGTTCTCTGGCCTTCACATGTACATACACGATACCCCAACACACATGAACGCACACCCCCACACAGACACACACATACTAATCCAGGTGTAGCATGTCATACCTGTAACCCCAGCACTCAGGAGGCTGACAAGAGGATTGCCAGTAGAACCCTGTCTCAAAGCAACAGCAAACAACAAAACAAATAAACACAAACAACAACACAAGAAAGAAACAAGAAATAGGGTAGAAAATACTGAGGATGGAGCACTTGGGAGGCAGAAGTAGGAGGATCACTGTGAGTTCGAGGCCAGCCTGAGACTACATAGTGAATTCCAGGTCAGCCTGGGTTAGAGCGAGACCCTAGCTTGAAAAACCAAAAACAAAACAAAAAGAAAGAAAGAAAGAAAGAAGAAAGGAAGGAAGAAAGGAAGAAAGAAAGGAAGGAAGGAAAGCAAAGAAAAGAAAATGCTAAGGATCATTTCACAAAGTAAGGGCCAGTGCTTTGTGATTGTTGAGCGTATTTATCATAGATCTGTGTGTATCATGTCAACATCAAAAATGTGCTTCTTATTATAGGTCACAGTTGGTTTTTACTATTAGTCAAAAAGGTTGAAAAGCCTTCTCTAGCCAGGTCCCCAAGCCTGTGAATTGTGTACTCTCTCAACAAAAATCCTGTCAGTCACAGCTCTGAAATCTCTTAGATCCGCTACCTCTCCCTGTTCCCAGGTCCAGCACCCTCAGACGCCCCCCTGGCTGAGGTCACCATTATCTCAGCCCTAGCTGATTGCCCTACCTCCAGGCTTATCACACCCATCCATTCTCCATGTTGTGTGAAAGTTGATACCCTGATGGTGGTCAGGAGAGGAGGGAGAGGAGGGGAAGTTGATCAATGAGTCAGTCCTAGGCTAGTTGGTTAGGAGCGAGAAATCCTGGTGTGCTGTTGCACAGTACATTAACTCAGGTACTGTGTGTCTCAAAAAGCTAGAAAACAAAACGAAAGCGAGAAGAAAGGCTATCGCATTCCACCACGAAGAAAGAATGGATGTTAGCAGGGACAGACATGCTTAACCTGATTTCAACATTATGCAATGGGTCCAGGTATCAAGACATCCCATGCTGCCCTATGAATATGAAAATTGTTTCCTAGTATCAGGTAAAAGAGAAAAAAGCAATGAAATAGGAATGCAGCCCCGTCCAACGGCTTCTCCTTGTTCTGTGAAGCCAAGAGAGGTCTCATCCATTCCTCCCTCTTCCAGATCACCACACAGAGCCTGAGGAGTCCTGTAACTTCTTACTCCTTATAGTAACAGTCTGCGTCTAGCCACAAGACACTGAGTTTCTGTTCAGTGAGAAACCTTGTCTCAGGAAAGTACGGTGGGAGAGTGGTGGACAGAGGAGGACCCAATGTCCTCTGGTTTCCACACGTGTACATAGAGCATGCGTCTCTACACACGTATGCACACACACACATCACATACTACACATTCAAAAGCATGAAACCAAACTATATACATGGACTCAGAGGACCCAGAAAAGTCAGGACTTCATCCAAACTGTAAGCCAAAATAAGCCCTTCCTGGAGTTGCTTCTTGCCAGGTCGAAAGTAACCAGTACAGGAAGGTGGGAGTGAACTGAGCTTCTGGGAGGGCTGAGGGGATGCGTTGTAAGGCATTTGGGCCAGGTGTGATTGTGCAAGCCTTTAACCTCAGCACTCAGGAGGCTGAAGAAGGAGGATCTGCCTGAGTTCTAGGCCAGCCTGGGCTACAGAGTGAGTTCCAGATCAGCCTGGGCTAGAGTGAGACCCTGCCTCAAAACAAGACATTTCGCTCATCTCTGGCACACGGTGCTTGAGAGCGCCTGGCACTATCCTGCCAGTGCCAGGACCGCACATCTCCGAGGGCCTTGGTCTTCTTACCAGCTGCTCTCTCTGTACCTGGAACTCTCTGTCCCCCTCAACCCCTTCCTCTTCGGTCTGCTGGCTCAATCTCCTTCTAGAACACAGCTGAGAAAATACCTTCAGAAGGAAACCCTGTTGCCTGGACCCTACTCTAATGCCCCCACACAAATAATATTTCATTCCCATTTTTTGAAGGATTTCCATATGTGTAAGATACATTTTTTAACATTTTAAAAAACATGTTTATTTATTTATTTGCAAGGAGAGAGAGAGAGAGAGAGAGAGAGAGAGAGAGAGAGAGAGAGAGAGAGAATGGGTGTGAGCCGTGGTAAACTAACTCCAAATGCATGCACCAGTTTATGCATCTGGCTTTAGGTGGGATCTGGGGAATCTAACCAGGTTCCTTAGACTTTGCAGGCAAGTGCTTTAACCACTGAGCAATCTCTCCAGCCCCAAGATGCAATTTTTTCCTCTTGTTTTCTCTATTTATTTTTATTGATAGCTTCCATAATTATAGACAATATACCATTATGATTCCCTCCCCCAGCCTCCCATATTTCTTCCCCCTCTCAATTCGTCTCTGATTTGTTTCGGTGTCATCATCTTCCCTCCCATTATGTGTAGGTATTATCAGGCACTGCAAAATCACAAATATCAAGGCCATTTTGTGTCTGGAAGTTTGCATTGTAAGCAGTCCTATCCTTTCTTTGGCCCAAGATACAGTTTTTAAAAAGATTTTTAAAGGGGAATTTTAGGAGTCAGTGTAAGTTCAAAAACAGCAAGTAATGCCAAAATAACCTCATTCTTTTTCCTCTCATAGCGAGAGACAGATCTATAGATGTGCGAAACATAATATTTTATGATGACCAAGGACACTCTCTCAGAGAAGGAGGAATAAGGGTGGGTAAATAATTCTTCTGGGTGGTTTCATAGCTGGAGGAAGAAGGACAGATACACTCTACCAATCTGGAATTCAGTGGAAACCCACCGGCTTCCACACTGAGCCCAGCCCAACAGAACATGCTGTTATTTTCATAATAAACTCCTGATTATTACTGATAATAAACTGATGCACGCTTGAGATTAATGCACAGAGGGGTCACAGTCAACATTAAACCATCTCCTGAGCCAACATAGGCTCATCCCTAAGTCTGACAAAGACAAGAAAAAGAAGCTAAAGGTTGATATTTCTCATGAACATAGGTACAAAAAAAACCAAAATTTAAGCAAACTATTAGCTTACATAGCCCAGTGTGAACATAGATACAAAAATTTTAAGCAAACTATTAGCTTATATAATTCAGTGATATGTTAAAAGAATAATTCATCAAGACTAAATGAGACTTATCCAGAAATACAAACTTTGAAAAGCAATCAATGTAGCTTGTTGTAGTAACACAGTAAAGGAGAAAAGCATGTATAATCTTAAAAGATGCAGGAAAAATATTCAATAAAATTTCAACACCTATTCACGATAACAGCTCTTTGTGGACATGAAAATAAGATTTAACCTGATAAATGACATTTTGACATTCACAAAAATACCCTTCATCTAACATCATAGTGAACAGCAAAATGTCTAACACTTTCCAAGGTTGGAAACTAGACAAGAATGTGCCCTGTCACACTTCTCCTTGACATTATAGAGAATTCAGTAGACAAAAGTAAGACAAAAACTATTAGCTATTGAAAACTGGAGCAGGGACAGAGAAATGGTTGAGTAGTTAAGGTGCTTGCCTGAAAAGCCTAACAACCCAGGTTTGGTTCCCCAGAGCCCACATAAAGCCAGATGCATAAAGTGGTGTTTGCAGTGGTTAGAGGCCCACCCATTCATTTTGCCTCTGTCTCTTCTTGTAATATATATATATATATATATATATATATATATATATGAGTGTGTGTATGTGTGTGTATGTACTTACTTTATATATAAAGTAAGTATGTATGTATATATGCATACAGGATATGTATGCATAAAGTATATATATATATATATATACATATATATATATATATACAGGATGATTGACATGAGTTCAAGGCCACCCTGAGACTACATAGTGAATTCCAGGTCGCCTGGGCTAGAGTGAGACCCTACCTTGAAAAAAAAATGGAACAGAAGGAATAAAGCTCTATTTATTATAGGTGACATTATTGTATATCATAGATATTTAAGAAATATAACTATTAAGTACAAGTTCAGTATACAAAAATCTTTTTATTTTTACATTTGGGAAACATTAAAAATGAAATTCAAAAAGTACAATTTACAATAACTGTAAAACTACCAAATACTTAAGGAACAAATTTAATGAAAGCTGTATAAGACCTCTAAATTGAAACTGTAAAATACTGCTAGGTTAAGAGGTTCTAGAGAGAGTCCATATTCATGAATTGAAAACCTCGGTGCTATTAAGTAAGATGTCCTTTTTTTGTAAGTTGGAATGCTGATTCCATAATATGACATAGAGCTGGGCATAGCCACCTATGCCTGTGGTCCCAGTGCTGAGGTGGGCAGAGTTGGGATCATCACTGGGGCTCAGTGGGAAGCCAGTCTAGCAAAAAGACAGTGAGCTCCAGGTTCAGTGAGAGGCTCTGTCTGGAGGAAATGAGGTGGAAGAGTGAGATAGGAGAACAGTCCACATCTTTCTCTGGCTCCTGCATGTGTGCATGTACATCTGCACACAAACATGCATACAACACACATAGATACACTGTATACTACACACACACACACACACACACACACACACACACACACACTCAGGGAAAAAAGAAAACAAAAAATATATGGAATCAGAGAACCTGAAATAGTCAAGAGAAATTATAACTGCCACCTTTTGAATTTATGATAAAGCTGTTATACTTAAGAGAATGTGATTTGGGGTAAGAATATACAAATCAACCAATGGCACAAACTAGAGTCTAGAAATGAATTCACATATATTGCTTCTTGATTTGTAACAAAGGTACTGACTGTCCAATAGTGGAGGGGTGGGTGGTTCTATTCACAAATAACACTGGGACATACATTTACATTATGAACACAATCCCAACCTTCCTTCACATCCACAGTCTAGTTGCAGATGGGTCATAGCCCTAGGAGAGAAAGGTAAAAAGAATAAAAACTAATAGAATACCTTTGCAATCTTGGAGGCAGGCCAAGATTTCTGAAACAGAATTAAAAAAGAAAGCCATACAAGACTTTGATCATCTGGACCTTATTATCAAAGAAAATTAAGAAAATGATCAAACAAACCAGACTTAGAACATATAAGGATGACAATAAATTAACTGGAAAAGGTCAAACACCTTTTTAAAAAATGGGCAAAGGCTTAACAGGAACAAGAGAGGGTGTTTCAAATGGCCAGCGAGCTCATGAAAAGGATGTAGCATCGTCACTCATCAGACATGGGAACTAAAATGACAGCGAGGGGCCATCCTAGTCTTCCACCAGAATGCAACTAAAACCTTGGAAGGTGGAGTGCTGGCAGGCAGGGCTCTACTGGCAACAAGTGACAGTAACAGTTGCTCCGACCACTCTGGAAAACCAGAAGCCAGACACATGTGCCTTTGCGACCTAGCAATTCTGCGCCTAGAAACATGCTGCAAGGTGCATCTGTGTGCATGGGTGCATACGGATTCAAAATGCAGTGAAAGTTGTTTGTGTGTATGTTTGTGCTGTACATGTGTCTACATGTTTGTATGTGTATAGGTGTACATGTATGTACACATGTCGTGGAGGTATGATGGTTGTTTTGTTGTCAACTTGACCTGTTTTGTAATCTTGGGTGGGTCTCTGAGGGTGTTCACAGGAAGGCAGCCCTCTCAGTAGGGGGAAGGATGTAAGGAAGCTCAGGGAAACTGCAAATTAACATCCCTTCCTGGGAGGGTAATGCAGGAAGGAAATTCCAGAGACTAGGTGAGCCAACAAGTCTGGGAAAGGGTTGAAAGACACTGCCTTAAGGCTATATAAAGGGGGAGAAAATCCCCTTCATTTCTTTGCTGTTGTATGTGGTGCTGGTGATGGGGTCTCTCTCTCTCTCTCTCTCTCTCTCTCTCTCTCTCTCTCTCTGCTTGAACTGTGAAAAGGGGCAGCCTCTTTCACCATTATGGAACGTCCTCTGGATCTGTAGCTTCAATAAATCATTTCCTCTCATAAACTGTGCCTGGTTTGGAAGATCATCCCAGTGGTGTGTGGCTGACTCCGACAGGAGGCCAGAGGTCCATGTAGGTGTCTTTTTCAATCCACATTTTTTTCTTTTTTGAGACAGGGTCTCTCACTGAACCTGTAGCTCACTGATTCAGCTAAAGTAGCTGACCCAGGGATCCTCCTGTCTCGGCCTCCCCAGTGCTGGGATTATAGGCATGTGCATTGTACCTGAATTTTATGTGGGTGCTGGGGATCTGCAATCAGGTCCCCATGCTTGCATGGCAAACACTTTACCATTGAAGCCATCTCCTCAGCCCCTCCACTTTATTTATTTATTTATTTATTTTGAGACAGGATCTTTTACTAAACATAGAGTTTAATGATTCAGCTAGACTCTGCCTCCCCAACTCTGGGATTATAGGAGCATACCTCCATGTCCGGTTTTTACATGGGTGCTAGGGATCCAAACGCAAGTCTTCATGCTTGAATGACAAGCACTTTACCAAATGAATCATCTCCCAGCCCCTGCACTGAGTTTTACACTCAAGATTGGTATATAAAAGTTATCCTAACTAAAAAAAAATTCCTCAAAATTGGACACCTTGAATTTGGGCAGATGAATATCAACAAGAGGAGAATCAGCAGATGTAACAACAAGGCTGCACAGTGGATTAAGAGAGTAACTGTTCAGAACCAGGGTGTTCACACTAAAAAGACCTTAATAAACTCAGCTTGTTGAGTGGTGCTGGGGGCATCACTGGCTGGAAAGAGGAAGCCTGACCCACTTCCCTGATAGGAGCCATACTGAGTCTCAAGAAGATGTGTCCACCATGATGTGTGATGGAATTAGAACTCATCATATAGGATATTGTGGGGAGCTAGCTGCTTAATATATCTTAACCGCATCGACGTCATTTTGAAGGTCTCTGCCTTTTTTTCTGCTAACTAGAGCCAAGTTTTCTATTTCTCCCACTTTAGTTTTCCTTTTCCCACTGGTTAGGCTCTTTCCTAGAAATTACGTGATGTCTCCTTGCAGTCAGGTCGCTTAGCACCCCAGCTACACAGTTCCTACACAAGTGTCCATGTATTTCCTCCTGCAAGAGGGTTTATAAGCTTCTGCCTGAGCTCCAATAAAGTGAGACTTGATCAGAATGTTTGTCTTGTCTCCATTCTTTGCGCCTCTTCCCTTCCATTCTCACCCTCTCCCTTAGGGTCTTCGTTGACTAAACCACAGGCCGGGTCAGATATGGTTCTCAGCCATGGACCACAATTTAAGAGATATGTTAAGAGCTGTCAGAGCTTCCTATACCTAGAAACTTATGGGCCAAATTTGTGGATGGGGGTTGGTGGTGGGTTTTTTTGTGTAGTGCTAAGGATCAGATCCAAGACCCCCCCCCACGTGTTATATAAGTGCTATTTTTGACTTCAAGTCTTCAGTTTCCATACGTGATTGGAGTTGCCACCTCTTCAGCACCTCAGAGGCAGGAGACTGGCTTCCTTTATCTAGCACGGATTTCCATCAGGATGCCACACCATGAAGTTATGAGGTCATGTGTCCTCATTTGAGGCGTGGCCCCTATTAGGGGCCTACATGCCCCTTTGTCCCTTCAGCTTAAAAGAATAAGAAAGGGAAGGAGGATGAAGTATGGCGAGGCGAGGGCAAGCCTCAGGGAGGTGGGTGTGACTGACAACAGGAAGATTGCTGGCAATGGGAAGAGGCAGAGGACCCAGCAGAAGGGTCTCCCTTTGGCTCCCTTTGTCCTTTCTGCTCTGTGGAAAGACATGGGTGAGCTCCACAACTGATTTCATGGTGATTACAGTCTCTGCCCTCAGCCCTGGCGAGTACCCAGCGGAAGCTGGATGGCTGCCATGCTCAACAGGAACTGGCCAGAGCCTTGGAAATCTGTGGCTTCCCTGCGGCAGCCACAGAGCACGGACTGGGTGTGCTGCCTCTGAGGTTGGGTGGTTTGAAGGGTCAGCTTGGGGTGGAGTCCATGTGTTGTCAGGTTGTGAGTGGTTACAGAGCGATGCCAGGCCAAATGGGGATGTGGTCCTGGAGGAACTCACAGCTCACCTGGAGGCAGGAGTCTGCGCTTTATACCCACCACTTGATCTTACAGCTGAGGGTTTCAACTCTCGGTGACTCTCTGGTAAGGGGGAAACATCTCCTAACACCCAGCAATGACTTAGTCAGGGCCTCATGCGAAGGTTCTCTGGGACAAATAAACATGTTTGATTTCAGTTAGAATCTCTTAAGAGTCCAACTTTTGATTAGGTCAGCAGAGGATAAATTGAACATTCTTCAACAAGAATGTATAGTCCCAAGGAGCAAGGCTTTTGATTTTGGTTTCTTGAGACAGGGTTTTGCTATGTATCCCAAGCTGCTCTTAAAATCACCATATGACCCAAACTGGCCTCAAACTTGCTACAGTCCTCCTGTCTATGTCTCTTGAGTGCTGGGATTACAAGTGTGCTCTACCATACATGATGAGGAAAAGCGAGTTATTAAAGAGTAATACCCACACTTCAGCATTCTGAAGAGTAGCTGTTCAGAGCCCGGGGGACATTCAACAATTCACACTAAAATTCAATTCACAATGAAAGGTGTTGCTGGGAATGACATCTGCCTGATGTTTGTCTTTGCCTCTCCAGTGGCCTTCCGCTCACTTCCTTGTCCTTCCCTTTGCTGCCTCTTTTAAGCTGGAGGGTACAGAAGGGCATGTAGGGGCCACACCTTGAAGGAGGACACATGATCTCATAATTTCACAGTGCAGCATCCTGATGGAAATCCATGTTAGATAAAGGAAGTCAGTCTCCTGCCTCGAAGGGGCTGTGGAGCATTTATTGAGGGATCCTTCACTGGCTGGGCAGGGACACTGATCCACTGACTCTTCCCAGAGCACAGCGAAAGGCCAGTGCCACATTGTCCTATAGCTCAGTACGCATGTTGTTATAAGGTAGGGTTAAGAGGCATAATGGGGTATGAAATTATCGATAGAAAAAGTTTTCTGTGTTCTGGAATATGCAAAATTCTCTCCCAAGACCTGGATGACCTCCAGGAAATGTGGACAGGGTGTTCAACAAGTCTCCAATGCCCCATAGGGCAGAGGACCATAGACCACAGAGCCAGGGGATTTAAAGACGCAAAGGCATGCTGTGACCCTCGGTGGTCACTATGCCAGCTGGTCGAGAGCTAAGCATGTCTATCGAGATGGCTGCCGAAGGCTCAGCGTCCAGTAATATGCCATGATCACTAGAGAGCTGGACTCCACCACTACAAGCAGCCCTTCTCATTCTCCGCAGCCTTGCAGGGCAAGGATGCTCATGGTGTGGCTGGTCTCTTCCTCTTCTGGGAATATGAAACCTGGGACAGTAACACTCTGGATTCTTGTCAGTTAAGCTCAAGAATTCTACCACTCGAATCACCCCATTTTCTAGACTTGAGGCTATTTTCAATATATCACTATTGCTGTCTCTCTGTCAGTACAGAGATCTGAACCAGGTAGGGCTTAGATTTTGGGGAAAACACTCAGACTTTTTATTAGCCCCTCGCCTGACAGCGAGGGCCCTTCTCAGAGGGCAAGGAGTCAGGGACTTGCCAAACCGTGTCTTCTGTGGACATGCTTCAGTGGCTCACAGCAGAGCTCCTTGTCAGAGCACTGGTAGAGCGGGACAATGGGCTTCCTGATGTAGCACCTGTCATGCTTGGCTGAGAAGACATTTATCCGAGGGACCTGCACTTGTCCCTGCATTTGAAGTTTCTGGTGGCTCTGCAGGTGGGACTCCAGGTCACCTGTTGCTGCCACAGTCCTGGGAGCCAACGGACCTCTGTGATCAGCCAGCCTGATGCTCAGAGAGGTAAAAGGACTGGCAGGTCACACAGCTAAAACTTGGTAGCAAATGGGAAATCTTCTTTCATTCCTTTAAATTTAATTTTTTTGATTATTTAATATCTACCAAGATTAGCTTTAATAATGAGAATTTATAATTATAATCCTATCTACTGTACTCTTGAAATAGAAGGGGGTCAGTGTTGTTCCTGTTTATGGGAGAAGCCACTATCCTACTAATGTCTGTGAAGTACAACACAGTATAATACTTAGTTTGGAATTAGAGCTAACTACTGATTAGTTCAGTCTTGCCTGTTTAAATGTGCTGTGCAATGGAGTTTTCCCTCCTTTTGTCATTTTTTAAAATATTTTTTTATTGTCCATAATGAGTTACATTGTTAAGTGGGCCAGCAATGAGTTGTTATCCCCAATTCCTCATTGCCCCCCTTCCCCATCCCCAGTCAGCTAGATATCCTCCTCCGTGGGCCGTCTGGATCAGTCTTTGTGGTAGGGGACCATGGATAGCCTAGTATTCAGCCGGGTTCTCCTGACCCAAGTGTGTTGATATTGAAGGGTGCCATGCCTCTGATATTCTCCCCCACCACGGCTCTCACAAACCATGGCTTTTCACAATACTGCTGGGCTGCTGCTTCAAAGAAGGGAAATGGCAGGCTAGAGAGATGTCTTAGTTGGTTAAAGGCACTTGCCTGCAACACCTAAAGACCATAGTTTGATTCCTCGGCACCCACATAAAGCCAGATGCACAAAGCAGTGTCTGGAGTTCATTTGCAGTGTCTGGAGGCCCATTCTTTCTCTCCTCTCTATCTGCTTACAAGTAAATAAATAAAAATATTTTTAAAAGAAGGGAAATGGAAGAGAGGTGATGTTACAAAAGGAAGTCGGGGCAGGAGAGAAGGAGCTCATTTGCTTGTACAGTGAGTTGGCTTCTGTGGAATGTATAGGAACACAACCACTGTGGGGCCAGAATGACTTCTGGGGCTTCTTTAAGTTCTCACACCCAAATTCTTGATTGTTTATCTCCTGGTTTCACACTCTTTTTCTATTCTGCCACACAAAAGTTAGGGCAAGAATGCATAAATATAAGAATAAGGTTAGGCTGGAGAGATGGCTCAGTGGTTGAAAGGCACTTGCTTGCAAAGCCTGACACCCCTGGTTCAAATCCCCAGGACCTACATAAAGCCGGATGCACAAAGTGGTACAGGCATCTAGAGTTTGTTCACAGTGGTAGGAAGCCTTAGCATGCTCCCCCCTCTCTCTCATAAATAAATAAATATTTTTTAAAAGAATAAGGTTTTCTGAGCATGGTCGTGCATGCCTTTAGTCACAGCACTTGGGAGGCAGAGGTAGGAGGATCACTGTGAGTTAGTTTAAGGCCAGCGTGTGACTACATAGGGAATTTCAGTCCAACCTGGGTGAGACCCTACCTTGGAAAAACAAAACAACAAAAAGAATAAGGTTTTACTTATTACGTTTTAAAATATAAAGTTGATTTCCTGCCAAACCAAGAGTCTAGCAGCAGAAACATATATATAACCATTTTTTTAAATTTTTTTTTCTTTTTTTAAATATTTAATTAATTTATTTATTTGAGAGAGAAAGAGAGAGAGAGAGAGATTGGGCACCCCAGGGCCTCCAGCCACTGCAAACGAATTCCAGACACATGCGCCATCTTGTTCATCTGGCTTTACGTGGGTCCTGGAGACTCGAACTTGGCTCCTTCTGCTTTGCAAGCAACTGACTTAACCACCAAGCCATCTCTCCAGCCCTATATAACCATTTTTGACAGTATTTTGAAGTCTAAAAGTGAGTCTTGTAAGGCAGAGCAAGCATCTGATAATCCAGAATTGTACTACACAAGCATAAGGACCTGAGTTCAGATCCATAGTAACCACGTAAAAATGCCAGTAAACTCAGCACTGGGAAAGCAGAGACGGAATCTCGGGCTCACGGGCTAGCTAATCTAAACTGTGATCTCTGAGTTCAGTGAGAGACCCTATCTGTCCATCAAAGAATAAGACAGAGTGAATAGGAAGATATGCAATGTTGCTTCCACATGCATGTGCGTGTGTGCACACACACACCTGCCCTCCCACACATATAAACAAGTATATATACACATGCACCTATACCACACATGCACACACACAAAACACAAAATCCAGGCTGGAAGTGATGGGAGCTTCCCAGGATGCCTACAATAACCGCTGTCACTGATGAGTCTTGAAAACCTGCGTGTTTTCATTTCCTCGCTGGTTCCTGTAAGGAACAGGAGGGGATCGGGCGTTCTAAACCAACAGGTCTTCCAAAGCCTTCAGTGGAAAGATGCCCCTTATGGGAAGGGACAAGTTAAAGGGAGACAATTTGATAGCAAGTCCCCTCTCTAATCACTGAATGCCATCAGCCAGGTCCCCGAGGCCCAGCATGGGTAGATCTCATCCCCCTGTGGCTCTGGTGATGGTCCCCTTACCCGTTTGCTCTGTAATGAGCCTGCACCATGGTGCCCTTTTGAAACAGGGCACCACTCTGATACAGAGATCACGAAGCTCCTGGTGACTAATTTGCCTCCTAACTTTCGTCATTTTTGCAGGGCCAAGAGAGCTGTGGCTTCACGGTGACTCATCCTTATGATTCTCACGACCACACGGGAAGTCCAAGCAGTCCTTTGAGAGGTTAACCCGGGGAAAGCCAGACCTTGGAGGATTTATGGTGCTGGATAAATCCTTTGCCAAATCCATCATGTGGCTTTAGCTATGACACTTGAGAGCCAATGGTGTGGCTCAACTTATCCCTGGAGAGATGATCTCCGTGTTGTTCCTGAGGATCTAAAGTCTTGGCCCCTCCCCTACACACACACACACACACACACACACACACACACACACACACACACACA
>PVHP010037931.1:0-10482 GCA_004024765.1 Zapus hudsonius | reverse complement strand
AAAATAAATATCTCTTAAGGGTTTTGGGTTTATTTTTTTTTTTAAAGATCACCCTAACAAAACTGAAACACCTTAAGAGCTGTCTTTGTAGTCCTAGAAATGGTTAAAAAAAAAAAAAAAAAAAAAAAACCTCAAAGCCACAGGGTAAGATTTCATCTCAATGTTGGGAAGTTTCCCTTGGCTCTGACTCCACCCCTCCAAGAATAACAAATAACCGTGTAGCTCTGGCTACTTATGCAAAATGCAAGTTGCTAGGTATTTTTCTTAAAGCCGAGGATGTGAGACGTCAAGGTCTAGGCCTGTGGCCATGCTTCGAGGCCAGAAGCTAAAGGAGACCCGTGCCCAGCACACCAACACCAGGGATGAGCTGAGGGAAGAAAAAGCCACTTGGATTTGACTTAAGAGGTCCTTGATGGCTTTCATCACCAAAGTGACAAGGACAGAAGTCAGCTATGTTAGATCCAGGGCCAAAGCCAGCAGGTCCTGACAGGATGTTAAACTGAAAACCAGCATCCCCAGCTAGTAGTAACATATAAAAACTGTCGTTGCTTTGAAAACTGGCCAAAAGCAGTCTTTAAAAACAGTTAAACTAGAGCTGGGCTTGATGGTGCACATATTTAATCCCAGCACTTGGGAGGCTAAGGTAGGAGGATTGCTGTGAGTTCCACGTCAGCCTGGGCTAGAGTAAAACCCTACGTCAGATTAAAAAAAAAAAAAAGTTAAACTAAAATTTTAAAAAGGCTTAAAGAACCTTTGCTCTGTAATTTTTTTCTTCAAAACAAACAGTAAGTCGGGGCTGGGTATGGAGTTCAACTGGTAGAGTACTTGCCTAGCTCTAGGTTTCTATTCCTACACGCCACCAAAAAATAAAAATAAAAGCCGGGCGTGGTGGTGCATAGTTTCCCTTTGGTCCATAGGGAAACTATTTACTTAGGATAGATTTAATTTTCAGTTTTAGAAATGGACTGAAGCCGGGCGTGGTGGTTGCAGCCTTTAATTCCAGCATTTGGAAGGCAGAGGTAGGAGGATCGCAGTGAGTTCAAGGCCACCCTGAGACTACATAGTGAATTCTAGGTCAGCCTGGACTAGGATAAGACCCTATCTCGAAAAGCCAAAAAATAAAAATAAAAATAAGGGGGAGGGGCATAGTAGCACATGCCTATAATCCTAGCACTCAGGAGGTAGAAGTAGAAGGAGCTAAAATTCAAGGTCATCCTCCGCTACCAAAAACCCTATCTTTAAAAAAAAAAAAAAACTGAGTTTGTTCCTTTTTTAGGTCAAATGTAGCAACAGTCAATCTTTCTTTCAAAAATTTAATTTGTGGGCTGGGAAAATGGCCCTGTTGTAAACAATGAGGACCTTAGTTCAGATCTCAAGAAAGCCCTGGAGATGTGGAGGCAGGTGGATCCCAGGGCAAGCTAACTCTGGGTTCAGTGAAGATCTTGTCTCAATAAAAAAAGTGGTGAACGGTTGAAGACATCCTAGATCTGACTTCTGGCCTCTACATGAACATCACACACATTCAAAAAATAGTTCAATTTGTGCCTGATGAAAAACTATCTAGAGATTTGGGAAAACGGCTCAGCAGTTAAAGGCACTTTCTTGAAAAGCCAGAAGCTAGGGTTCCATTCCCCAGCCATCCACATAAAGCTAGACAGGCACTGGATAGCAGCAGCAAGAGACCCTGCCCACCCATACACACATATGTACACAAATAAAGTTTTTAAAGTTTTTGTTTAAACCAGGTGTGCTGTAATCGTAGAACTGATGTAGCCCAGGCTGGCCCTCACCTCTCAGCAACCCTCCTGCCCCAACCTCCCAAGAGCTGGGAAACAAGTGTGAGCCTCCACACCCGGCTCCAGATGATTTTTAACATAACCACATATTTTAAGAATCTCAGCCTGGCATGGTAGCACACACCTTTAATCTTAAAACATAGGTAGGAGGACTGAGGATTGACGAGAGTTCAAGGCCACCCTGAGACTACATAGTGAATTCCAGGTCAGCCTGGGTTAGAGACCCTGGGGGGCGGGGGAATCTTTCCTGACTGAGATGATGGCTCAGTGGTTAAAGGCATGTACTTGCAAAGCCTTCCAGCCCAGGTTCAATTCCCCAGCACCCATGTAAAGCCAGATGTAAAAAGTGGTAAAAGTCATTTGAATTGTAATCTCGGACATGCTCCCCAAGTCACTCCGTACCAAATGTATTTCCAAAGTAAATTTCTCCTCATATGTAACCCCGCCCCTCCAAACACACACCATCTCCACCTCACATAAAGCACACGCTTCACAAACACTGTCTGTCTTGACCATCAATTTCCCTGGTCCCTAGAACCAGTCCCGAGAACGAAGGCGTGGACAGTGAATACGGGTCAATAAAACCAATGCGTAATAAGGGGTTGATGGTGAATGCCTTTCACGTCACACACCTAACAGAAAGTACATTTCTTCAAGTCAGTTCAGCTCAAGTACTGGATGCTGACATTTTGAAGGAGGGGGAGGGAGAGGGCACTGATGTGTGTTTGGATATTGGGAAGGGTCACACATTATGGAACGAACCAGGGAGTCTGTTAAAAGGGCAGAATCCCAGGCCCCATCCCAAGCTGCAAATCAAATCTGTTCTTCAGCAACACTCCGGAGTAACTCACACGACAGCTACAGCAAATGTCTGCATGGTGGGCTGAGGGCAGGGCTCAGCTTCTAACGCTGTGCCTAGCAGAGCAGGACCTGGGCTGGCACGCCCCCCACACATAAGACCTCCACTTCAGAGGTGGGAACGTTACAGGCGGGCTAGTTTGAAAGTGGTTAAGTCTCCACAGTTGACTACTCCTTATAGCTTGAGTTTTCTGTAACCTGATTGATGTAAAATTCCGTATGTTTTCCTTCTTTTGCGTGAGCGCTGGCTACCCACTAGGCCACACCTCTACACCCTTAAAATGGAGTTCAGGTAGGATCCACCTTGAGCAGACAGGGTCTCACAAACACGGAGGGACAGCCCCTCGCTTCCCTAAGAGCCAGGAAGCTGCCTCTCGCCACCGCCTAACAAAAGAGGCGCCTGGTAACTATGTAAATGCTGTCTTAAAGAAACGAATTGCTCTCTCGAAGAAAAGCCTCAATTTAAAATGTCTATTAGGGGCCCGAGCACTGGCTCAGCAGAGATCCCGCCCCAGTACCCGCGGAAAGCCAGATGCACCAAGTGGCTCCAGCAGTCGAGAGGCCCTGGAGAGCCCATTCTCTCTCTTTGCTTGCAAATAAAGTTTTTTTTTTTTAATGTCTATTAGGAAGTAAGGGAAGGACAGTGGGTAAAAACTCAAAGTTTAGATATACGCACTGTGCACTGCTCCGTTTGGGGATCCGGCTAGAAAGTAGATTTCAATCACTGCAAAACCCACCGAGAAGCGCCTTCTTGGGAAGCATTTCCCTTTTCCAGGGATCCCAATAATACACCTGTGTGCCACTCGCTCACCTGCCTGGAAAGCTGCCTCCTCCCCGCCCCGGGTATTCCCCTCGTGGCATCCTGCCCAGGGAGCCACGGGCAGGCCCGAGGGTGCCGCGGCTCCTCCTCGGCTCAGTCCCCGGGGACAGCGAGGGGCGCGGGGTGAGCGCGCCACGGCCGCCGGGCGCTCGGGAGCCGCCGGGCCGGAGCTCGCCCGCAGGGAAGGTCCGGCGGTCACGGATGAGCCTCCCACGTCCTTCGAAGTCCAGCCTCCCTCGAAATGAATCCCCAACCCGCCCGGGCTAAATCGACGAGGGCGCACACACCTCCCCCGAGTGGGATCCAACCCATCAGGGTGACCCCACGCCGAGACTCCGGCACAGGACCCTCTCCCGGGAGACCCAGAGGGGCGGAATCCACGCGGGCCGCGGGGATCCGGGTCGGCGGGCGACGCCTCGCTCCCGCCCTGACTGAGGACCCCCGGGACCCCCGACCCGCGGCGCCCCGAGCGGGGCGCAGGGTTCCCCTCCGGCCCCCCGAGCCGCAGAAAGTTGCCCGCGCCGCGGGGGCTCCGGTAACCGCAAGCACTGCGGGTGAACGCGGCTTACCCGGCGGCTCCGGGGCGGCCGGAGCCCCGAGGAGGAGCCCCGCAAGTTCCCTCGCGCGGCCCCCGGAGACCCGCGAACCCCAAATCCCAAGCGAATCCACCACCCCCAAACCAGCAGCGAACCTGCAGCCCCGCGCCTCGCCTCCGCGCTCTTGGCGACCCCGCGCTCCCCACCCCGCGGCCGGCCCGCCGGGACCCACCCGGGGCGCCGCAGCCCCGGAGCTCACCTGGCGTGCGCACCTGACGCCGCGCGGCCGCCGCCGCCGCCGGACTCAGCAGACGACTCCGCTCCCGGCCCCGCCCCCGCCCCCCCCCCTGCCTCCGGGCATGCGCACCGGCGCGCGGGCGACGGCCAGACCCACCTGCGGCGCCCCTCGCCGGCGTCTCGGCGCTCGGCAGTCCCGCCCCGCGGCCGCGGAGGAGAGGGGGCGAGCCGGAGGTGGGCGCGCGCCGCCAGGTGAGGTTGGCCGCCTCCACCCTGGGTGACCCCTTCGCCTGAAACTCGCTCTCGAGGGGGAGGGACCGGCGCCGGGTTAAAGGAACCGCGCGCGTGTTTGCGGGCGCACCGAGGAGAGGCTGGGGATCCGGGGTGAGGGGCGCGCCCCTGCTCCGCCGGCCTCGGGGAGAGCTGCGGCGCTTGTCCGCACACAGCTGGCTCCCTCGGCCGGAGGGTCTGGGGTGCTCAGCACTGTTGATGAGCCTGGCACGTCCCCGCACCCAAATCTTGATCAAGTGTGGGAAAGCGGTGTCCAGACGCGCAAAACTAGTCTCAAGTCGTGCGCTCGTGGATTAGCGACTTCAGAATCCGAATTCAGGAAAAGCCCTACACCCTGCATGGTGAAAATGAAGATTAAACTAGGGCGCAAGGTGCCAGGTGTCCGAGCTTACTACATGCTGCAGTTTCCGTTTCACTACGTCACGGTCTTCCCTTCCCACGCACACTCTCCGATGACAGTCTATTCATAAGGGATCCAGAGCTATTTCAAAATACTCTCAAAGCTCAATTGTGGCTGCTGGTGGCTACTTTATTCATAAGCTGCGCCTTACTGTGTAGTGTGTATATGTATGTTTATTGTTTCAATTGTGTGCCAAGAAGTAGTAACTTTAGTTGTAATTTCCCTATTTTCATTGAAGACTAGGGTTTTAGTTCTGAATCCTGCTTCCTTTGGTGTTCCAATCTGGATTGTTGGCATTGCTGACTTCTGTCCAATCCCTCCGCTTCTCTGCCTTTGATTCAGTGGTTTGAGATGTGACTCTCCCGGCCTCAGAATTTAGACACAATCCAATACTTCAGGAAGTAAAAATAATAATAATGACAGCCTTAATAGATCATTAATCTAATTGGTAATCTTTTAGGAAGTCATTGGCTCAATTACTTCAGTATGACTATGTGGTTTTTGAATGATGTAGATTAAACTGATATTAACAACAGGGAAGTCAGGTTAATCCTCTTATTGTTAGCTGTCAAGTTTCTGAAATATTCAGGCATTCCAATTAGTCTATAATTAAGCAAAGGAACACGTCCTAATACTCTGAGATTCGTAAACACTTATTATTTTACTTTTTTATTGTTTTTAAATATTTTTATTTATTTGCAAGCAGAAAGAGAGTCAGAGAATGGATTCACCGATGCAAATAAACTCCAGATGCATATGCCCTTTTTGTACATCTGGCTTTACATGGGCACTGGGGAATCACATGGGCACTCGGGAATCAAACTAGGGTTGTTAGGTTTTGCAGACAAGCGCCTTAACCGCTGAACCATCTTTCCAGCCCTTGTTTTGTTTTTTGAGGCAGAGTCTCGCTCTACCCCAGGCTTACCTGGAATTCACTATGTAGTCTCAAGGTGGCCTTGAATCATGGTGATTCTCCTACCTCAGCCTCCAACCTCCCAGCGCTGGGATCAAAGACATGTGCCACCACATCCGGCCTATTTTTCTTATTCACAACCTAAAAACCCAAAGGCACCTTGTGTTGGGAGGAAGGTTAGCTCCCTTAATTTATTTATGGCCTTCCTGTCTCAGCCTGGATTACAGGTATGTGATACCACACCTTGCTATTTATTTATTTTCTAATTTACTCAATTTCCCATTATTCCCTCCTCTTCTTCATTCACTGCCCCCTCCCAATTCCTCCATTCTTACTTTCAGTGCTGGAGATTGAACATTCCAAAGTCTTGCATATATATGCTATACCTGTGAGCCATATCCCAGTCAACACAAAAAACACAAAACCCCTGTGTGTGTGTTATGTGCATATTCAAATATGTGTGTATATATGTGGAGGAAGCCAGAGGTTAATGTTGGGTATCTTCCTCAGTCACTCTCAACCTCCTTGTTTTGTTTTGGTTTTGGTTTTTCAAGGTAAGGTCTCACACCTCTAGCCCAGGCTGACCTGGAATTCACTATATAGTCTCAGGGTGGTCTTGAACTCATGGTGATCCTCCTACTTCTGCCCAAGTGCTTTGATTTGTGGTTTTTGAGACAGGGTCTCTCACTGATTCCAATAGACCAGATAACCTGGAAGCCCTAAGAATTCTCCCTTCGCTGCCTCCCCAGCACTGTAATTATAGGCCCACCATGCCCAGCTTATACATGGGTTCTGGATACCCAAACTCAGTTCCTTATACTTACATGGCAAAGACTTTACCCACCGAGCCATCTCTCTAGTCCCCTAGCCTCCGCTTTATGAAACTGACCGTGTGTTTACTCTTAACTCATGCAAATGGAATAAGATACGTTGAGCTATGTGAAACTGGCAAAAGTTGATCATCCTTATGTACAAAAATGGCAACTTTATATGAGTCTATTGAAATATTGTATGCCATTTTTATTTGGTTCAGATTCATTCTCTAAACGATGCTTATGACACCCAAAGATCTAGATACTCTGTTCTTTTCACTATTGCCTAATATTGCACCTCTTAGGTAGTAGTTGAAAGTTTCTAGAAAGAATGCAGCCTTAAGCATATCATTCCTTGATGGCAAAACGATATTGGCTGGAGGATAAATGATGCCATGCTCAGCGTAATCATGTTACATAATCATAAGTTATAGCAAAAAAAATTATTACCAAATATTCCCTGGCAACTCACAGTAGTGTTATCCACTACTGAACATTATCTGATCAAAATCCACACTTTTTAAAAAAACATTTTATTTAATATTTTCAAGCAGAGAGAGAGCGAGAGAGTGAGAGAGAAAACCAGGGCTACCACCTTGTGGGTCTGGCTTATGTGGGTACTGGGGAATTGAACCTGGGGCCTTTGGCACTAGAGGCAAGTGCCTTAACTGCTGAGCCATCTCTCCAGCCCCCAAATCCACACTTTTCAGAAACAAAGTAAATGTTATTTTTAGGGGACCCATGATTAGACCTGTTGATTTTTACCTTCAGCCAGGTGAATGTTTAAGAAAACTTTTTCCCTCCCTTTTTATGTGTAAAGGAGAGAGTTAAGGGTTCAGATGATGGTGTTAGAAACATGTGTTCAATACTCTGTGTTGCTACTTAGTAACTGCATAAGATTAAGACAAAGTAAAGCAGATATGCCTTTTTTTAAAAAAATATTTTATTTATTCATTTTTCAAATAGAGAGAGAGAGAGAGAACGAACTAGGGCCACCACCTTGTGGGTCTGGCTTATGTGGGTCCTGGGGAATTGAACCCAGGGCCTTAGGCACCGGAGGCAAGTGCCTTAACCGCTGAGCCCCAGATACGCCTTTTTTCCCCACTAAATTTGGGGTCATAATGAATAGTATACCCTGTTCATTTGCTCAGAAGACTGAGGCAGGAAGATCACAAATTCAGGGCCGGTTTAGGACTACAGAGTAAGTTCTAATTTAGCCTGGACAACTTAATGAGACCCTGTCTCAATAAAAAGTGGAAAAGCGGGTTGTGGCTATAACTCATGCATGAAGCCCCTGGCACCATAAGAAAAGTAGGATTGTAGATTGTAAGAGCCGTGGTGGGGGAGACTATCCAGAGGCATGGCACCCCTCAGTAACAACACACTTGGGCCAGGAGGACCGGGCTGAGTACTAGGCTTTCCAGGGTCCCCTGCCACAAGGACTGATCCAGACGACCCACGGAAGAGGATATCCAGCTGATTGGGGATGGGGAGGGGGGCTTTGGGGAATTGGGGATAACAACTCATTGTTTGCCCACTGAATAATGTAACTCATTATGGACAATAAATATATATTTAAGAAAAAAATAAAAATAGCTGAAAAAAAGAAAGAAAAGTAGGATTATTAGGAAGCATATAGAACATTCCCGAGATATACCATACGCTGGGGCATAAAACAAGTCTCAATAAACGTCATAGGTCATTGCTGTGACCCACACAACTAAAACAGCCCCTGTCACATAGGCATCACTAAACTATTGCGAAATACATCCTGACTCCCAAATTTAATGCTTCAGACAAGTCCCGTCTGTTTCTTACCTAGCTTCCTGCCATTAGGAAACCAGCATGTTCCTTTGCAGTACCTCAAGGCTTAGATTGCTAGTTCCAGGGTTTAAAGGAAAAAAGAAGGGAGAGAGAGAGATTAAAATGTTCCCACTCGATCACACCAGGTTAGCAAATGAATTCAATGACTGGTATTTGTTTAAGGCAACTAACTCACTTAAAGTAGCCAAGGGCTTGGCCCCAAAGGCCTCTATTAACCCCAGCCAGTCACAAGGAGGGAGGCTCCCAATCCACACAGAGCAGTTTCCTTGGATATCCTTGTGGAAGAATTTATGGGGCTGGCATCAGGAAGGCAATCTCTGAGAATGAGTAAGCCTCAAACTGTACAATGCCTGGGTGTTAAGCAAGATGCTCCTGGGAGGAATCACGGTTGAACACCCGAGCAGGAACTCCAGCAAGTACAATCATATAACAGCCATCTTGTGCTGGGGATAAAAACAGGCCAGGCTCTGTGCTTCCCCCATTGCATGTTATTCTTGTCACAATGTTATGGAGAACTATGGTTTCTTCCTATGTTAGGCACTGGGAATCTAAAGCTCAGAATGGCTTAATCATTTACTCAAGTTATCTACTAAGCTGTAGGATCCAATTCAACCTCAGGTCATCTGATTCCTGAACTAATGTTCTTTGCAATTTTACTGTATTTTAGGAGTACTTATTCTCCCTATGCAGCATTCCATAGTTGAGCAATGCTCTGTTTCTTCACCTGGGTGTAGGCTACATGACTGTTAACTGCATAAGAACTCATTATGCTGTACATATGTTTTGTACACTCTTTCAGGAAAGACACACACACACACACACACACAAGAGACAGATGGGAGAGAGAGAATGGACATGCCAGGGACTCCAGCCACTGCAAATAAACTCCAGATGCATGGGCCACATTGTGCATCTGGCTTTACCTGAGTACTGGGGAATTGAACCCCGGCTATCAGGCTTTGCAAACAAGTACTTTTAACAGCTGAGCAATCTCTCTAGCCCTGGGCTGATTTCTGTAGTGGAAAGTTGGCCTTTCTAGCTTTTTTATGACCTACCTTCCTGAATCGTTTAAGCTTAGGGAAAAAAAAGAGGAAAAGGTAAATATTAACCAAATACTGCAAATATTTTGTTCTCCTATCTAATTTTAGATTCATAATGCTATCTACCTCTTAACGCCCTCAAAGTTTAAAAAGTAACAATAATCATCTTGCAATTTAGCATAAGGAATCCTTACCCAGGAAAAATCACTGGACCTGGGTGGGTGTGAAAGAGATCATGACTGCATTGTCATTCTGCTGGTGGTGGTGAGACACTCTTCTCCTTTTCTTCAGTAAAGAGACTCCCACAAGGCAGACTTTCTGGTTTGATTTGGAGATTCCTTGGAGGAACCAGAGAGCCTGAAAAAGGGAAGCTAACTACAGTTCCTATGAGGTTGACGCTGAGTGGCCGAGTGGAGTTCCAGGGGCACATGTGGGAATTTTTATACAGTTATAGTATTTACTCCGAAGGATGGGAGATTGCTCTGTGCTAAAGCCCTGGGTTTAATCCCCAGTACAGCACAAATAAATACTATATATTGTAAGCTGTGGTGATTCAGTGGGTTTAAGAGAGACCAAGCCCCCTATAAAGCTTGTATCCTACTTAGGGAAGACATCCAGCCAGGATGACTAAACTGAAAACAAACAGGATAATTTCTGATACTGACGAGTAACAAGCAAGCTAAAAGGACAGGGAGGGCTGCTGAGAGGCAGGCCAGGGAGCAGCTGCCTTGGAGAGGGTGGTCACAGGCAGCTGCTCTGAGAGGTGACATCGGAGCCGAGGCTTTAATGATGAGAAGAAGCCAGCCATGCAAAGATCTGGGCCATAAACCTTCTCAGGCTGGACTCCAAGTACTGTGTGGGAGAAGAAGCCTGTGGAAGGTGGAGGTCAGATCCTGGGGGGCTATGCCACTGAGGGAGAGGAGAAAGGGGAGAGACTACAGGATGGCCTTGGAGG
>PVHP010037930.1:0-17130 GCA_004024765.1 Zapus hudsonius | reverse complement strand
AAGGAAGGAAGGAAGGAAGGAAGAAAGAAAATGAGTTGTATATAATTGATTCCTCTATTTTTTTGATCAGTGGGATAATTTATTAATGTGATCTTTTATTTCTACATTGCTAAGATTTTATTAGATAACTTTAGTTCTAATTTTATTGGATGACTGAGAATGTAACTTCCAACATATCTGTTAAATCTCTACTTTCTTAAACTTATAAACACTATTTTGTTTATTGTGTTTGTCGTTTCTTTGAGACAAGGTCCCACTGTGAAGCTCTAGCTGCCTTATAACTCATTATGTAAATCAAGCTCACCTTAAAATGAAGGAGATCCTTCTGCCCCTTCTTCTGGAGTGCAGGTGGGATTACAAGTACCTGGTATGCAACACCCCACCACGATGTCCTTGCCTTCCTCCCTCCCTCCCTTCCTCTCTCCTTCCCTTCCTTTCTTCCTTCCTCCCTTCCTTCTTTCCCTCCTTCCTTCCTTCCCCCTTCCTCTCTGCTTTCCCTTCCCCTTTCACTCTCCCCTTCTCTCCATATATCTCTCTCTTTCATTTCTTTCTTAGTTAGGGTCTCATGTACCCTGGGCTGGCCTAAAACTAGAACTAACCATGGGGAAAAAAGATGAATTTCTCAACACCATGCCTCCTCCGAAATATTCATCACCATGCTTGTTTTTTAAAGTGCTAAAATTCAAACCCAGGGCTTCATGTATACTAGACAAGCTACTGATTGACTTGCATCCCCAGCCTCTCAATTTTTATAATTATTACATGCACAGTGTATTCTCTGAAGCAGCAGTGTTCATTCATTGCTTTCATTCTTCATGTCTTGCTTTCTGAAATGGACATATTAAAAGACTCTACTAAAACTACTTAAGTTTCCATCCCCTGAATTTCAAGTATATTATACGTATTTATTGGTCTTCAGTATTAGCTGGCTTATAAAGGGTTTTGATATCTACATATATCTTTCAGAGTATGTCTTTTCTAGTATAATTTCCTATTTCCTACCTTTAGTGCCTTATTAAATTCTATCTTCTTTCTTTTTTTAATATTTTATTTATTCATTTTCAAGGAGAGAGAGAGAGAGAGAGAGAGAGAGAGAGAGAGAGAGAGAGAGAGAGAGAGAGAGAGAGACCGAGCACCAGGGCCACCACCTTGTGGGTCTGGCTCATGTGAGTACTGGGGGAATTGAACCTGGGGCCTTAGGCACTGGAGGCAAGTGCCTTAACCCCTGAGTCATCTCTCCGGCCCAAATTCAGTTACTTTTTCTTGACGTTTGTTCATTCTTTTATGTTCAATCACTCATTTTTCTTTAAGAATGTTTCTTATAAGGATTACATAGCTAAATTTGTATTGCTAACCCAATCTGACAGTCTAAATATAATGATAAAAAGTAGTGTATTAATATGAACTATGTACATAGTAAAAGAGACAATGTGGTGGCTTGAAAGTAAAATGTCCCCATAGCCTTGGGGGTTTGTGATTAAGCTTCCTACCTACGTGCCAGCTAGAGTTACCTTTGGAAGGTGGGACCTTGATGGAGGCGCTGTATTGCTGGTGGGGATGGTGGGGGAGGCAGACCTTGGGGTTATTGTGAAATCTACTGGATGATCAATTAGCTCAAACTGCTTTCTCTCTCTGCTGTAGGTCTGTGGTGAAGTGAGTCAGCTTCCCCCACCACCATGAAGCTTCCCCTCAAAACTATAAGGCTGCAGGAAACATATACTTTCCTCCCAAAAGTTGCTTCTGGTTGGGTGTTTTGTCCAGCAAGGAGAAGGTGATGGCTACAGACTCCTATATTTGATATTACTGTTTCTAATTTTTCTCATTTTTATTACCAATTTTATTATACTTTCCTCCTTTTTCTTCTACTTTTTTAGTGGTCAAACCTAATTTTCTAGTTATTTCACTTTTGTCCCTCATTATTAGAGTTTATTTCATATTATTCTCTAAAGAATGCATTCCATTTGCCTGATTTCATAACACAATGAGTGTATTTCCACTAATATTTGAAATAAAATACCACCTATTTCCTCATGCTTGGTGGCATCACTATTTTAAAGGAAGCGTTTAAAGCCCTTCATGTTTTCTTAAGCTGCTTCACAAGACTTAGAATACATTTACTGAAAATCTTTCAGCCAAATTCTAGTTTTTACTCAAATTGTTTGATACATTTTGGTACTTTATATCCTAGACTACTATGGGATTTTTTGTGTGTGTTTTCCTTATAGCTTAGAAGTCCCAACTGAGCTTTCTTTATTTTCAGACAGTTTTCCATTTTCTACTTGATGGCTAATTTAAACTATTTTTATTTTTTTGTGCACTTTACCTTGTTTTAATTTATCATGTGGTGCATTTTTTGGTGTGATTGTTTTTTAACAGTGATTTTCACAGAAGAAATGCATAACAGATAGCACAGGTATGTCACAATTCAAACTTTACTTTCAAACAGTGAGCATGTCAAAACTTGACTAAATGTTATTTATTTTTAGATATGACACTCTAGGTATGGACTCAGTTGCACAATCAGCTTGTCCAGTTATATTCAGGTGAAAAGGAGGGCAGATTTTTGCTGAACCCATGCAAACGTTTTCACTGCTGTTTAAGGAAAGACACTCAGTAGTACTTCTGAATTCTGAAGGGTCAATAAGAATCAGATATATATATATATATATATATATATATATATATATAATGTTATTTATTTACTAAAATATTCTACCTCATTTTATAAAAAACAAAGTATTAAAATGAGAGCTAGCAGTGAATTGTCCTAGAGGAAGAGACCTTCCTCATACACCACAAAATAGCATCAATCATATTTCAAATTAATAATTGTAGTTTAATACCTCTTACTGGTTCCTTTGGTCTTATGAACAGTCTTGCACATATAGTGCTTCGGTCAATGAAGGCATATGAGGCCATAGCCTAGTAACTTCATAGCCATCTTAATTTGTATAAGTTTACTCTGATATTTGTTCAACGATGAAATCATCTAACCACCTCGTTCTCAGAATGTATTTCCATTTTTAAGGCACACATGACTATTAACTCAATCAAGATTCCACTGATTCTTGGATCAAAGGAGTCTGCCTTCTGCCTTCAGCAGGTGTATTTGTTTCAGGGCTGAGAATAATCCCAGAATTCCTAGCTATGACCATTGATAAAATGTAAAACTTTCAACACTCAGACACATATAGCCAAGTTTCAGTACTTTGACATATCAACAGTTTAAAATACCCGACATCATCTATCTCAAGAAGCTCTGAAGTTGCCCTTTGTTAAGAATGCATGGAATAAAGAATCTTTCAGATAAATATCAAAGGCAAGCTAACAAATGCTTAATAATGAAACAATACTATACTCAATTCATTATAGTCACTTATAGCATCAGAATAAAAGAAAATAATATTCATTGCTTGGGCATAGTCCATAACTATGTTAAAAAAAAGTATTGTCAATGTTTTTTCTGCTCATAAAACTAATGAGAACACTAGCAAATCTGAAGGGCTTTCTGATAAACCATGTAGTTTCTGAAATACAGGCATTGATAATATTTTATCTATTCAAACTTAACAAGGAAAGATTAAATGTGTCTTACAGTGATGTTAGGCAAATAGTAAAATGTGGTGGCTACCAAATATTTATTACCAACATTCCTCTTTATAAGGTGAAATGATAAAGCCTTATGAATTCCCTAAGGGCACCTTGTGAATTCACAAAGATGGTTTTCAGTACAGAAGATATATTTTTTATTAAATAAAGTTTTAGAGTTGACATTGAAAAGGCAATATAAAAAGAGTTATTGGAAGAGATTTGGATACTTTATTAAATATCCTGGGCGGCATACACCTATAAACCCAGCATTTTGGAGGTGGAGGCAGGAAGATAGGATTTCAAGGTCATCCCCACCCATACAATAAGTTCAAGGGTAGCATGAAATACATTATGAGACTTTATGTCAAAAACAACAACTTAAACAAAAGATAGAATCACGGGTACAGAAATAGTTCTTGATTATCTATTTAACCAAAGTGACAATTAGATTGAAAAATAACATTAAATAAGATTGTAAGAAACTGTAGGTCTTTAATAAATGAGGAACCATTGCTGCCTTTATTGTTGTTGAAAAGCTAATTAAGAGCATTATAAAAGTCAATATCAAAGAGACAATTACTTAGGTGACATGTCCAGCATGCTATGGGAACAGATTTCAAGGAATGTGCAGAATAACATTGTGTATACCTTACCCAAAATTCTAAGATAGATTTATCATTCTAGTGGAGAGAAATTTTGTAAAATACTTTAAAAATGTTATTTATTTACAAGCAGAGAAAGGAGAGAGAGAGAGAGAGAGAGAGAGAGAGAGAACAGAAAGAATGGGTGTGCCAGGGCCTCCAGCTGCTGCAAACTCAGGTGCATGCACCACTTTGTGCATATGGCTTTACAAGGCAACTTGGGAATCAAACCTTATTTGTTAGACTTTGCAGGCAAGCACATTAACCACTGAGAAATCTCTCTAACCCAAGGAATTTTAATTTTAGTTTTTTATAGATATTTAGAAGTAAATGATTCACAAACTCTTTTTTCTTTCTTAAATTACCCGGTGAATATTTCTAAGACCAAAGAAATGTTGGCAGAGTTTGAATCCATTTCATGTCTTCTTTACTGATTCAGTTACTAAAAGTCTCAGCAAATAGAATTCACTTTGCTCAAACCTTAATATAGTTTCCGTATCTATTCATATTTCCTCTTTCATTGGGCTCTCTCCTAGTCTAGGAGTAAATCACACTTTAACTCCTTTTTCCTTGAAAATGATGAGAGCATATTTCTTCTCACTGTGGCTCTGAGAAGGGTCTCTCTAGCATCCATATTAATTATAACTTTTACTGGATACCATAACTTCGATTCCACAGAGCAAATTAGAAAACTGAAACTTTATTGTAATTAAATATTTTTCAGTCTAACAAGACTTATGAATAATGATAACAAAACTTTCTCCAACTATACACTATTACTTTAAATCTTCATAAAGTGGCAAAAATCATGAATATCCCAAAAACGAAGCCACTGCAGAGTGCATCAAAATCAGATCAAAAGTTACCAAAATTGAAATTATCTTTCCTAATCAATATTTCAGTATCAATACTACTTATGAATTACCTGGCTTTAAATTACCTTTTAATAAATGCAATATGAAATTTTCTAAGGTTTTAATCCAATTAAGGATTTGGAAATCATATTTAAGTGACGCAATGTCAACTATAATTTCTGCTATAAAAATGTTTATGAAAATTGTTGAGACAAATTTCATATTTTAGTTATTTTAAGCATTATATATGTGTCACAGATTATTGAATCACTAAACCACTATAAGAAGTTTAGGATTTTTCTTTCAGATTTCTAGAGCATTTAAATTTTTCCAGAATATCCAGAGCATTTAAAATATTAATGGGTTTGAGTCTGTATTTCTTATAAATTTTTGAGATAGTTGCTTTAAAGAAGGACTTGTCTCAAAAACCCAATCAGCATAGAACTCTAATTTAATAGATGTTACATCTAATTTGTCACTAACTTCCAGAGATAAGAAATTATCTCACATTCACACACAACAGGAAGACATTTTTAGATTGCAAACATAACAATCGTACAACTTCAATTGCATATCAAAAGTAAACCCAGAAATTTAAAAATTCACCAATTTAGACCTCAAGAGCAGTTGCCCTTCCCAATGGTCATAATTTTTTTTTCGAATGATTTGAGTTCACAAGTTGGCATCCACCACAAGATTACCAAATGAAATGCTATCACCTCTCACCCTCAGAAACTGGATTTCTATCATTCACTGACAGAGATCGCCAGTGGTCAGACCATAAAACCAAATCCCAACCACGGCTGCTGCCAGGGGGAATGGCTTTATTGACCGTTCAGGACAAAGCAAAAGCAAAAGTATAATAAAATCAATAGAGAGAGAACAAAAGAAAAACAGGATTGGCACAATTAACTTCTTGCTGCTTGGAATTGGATTTACTCCAGTGGGCAGGAAAGGATAGATGCACTTGAGCTTGAGATGCCCAGGAGGTCTGCTTCTCCAGCAAATACCTGACAACATCTAGGCATCCAGCAGGTTTTCTCCAAAAGTGTGAATAGAAGCCTTTTCAAAAAGTAAATTCAGGGCTGGAGAGATGGCTCAGTGATTAAGACACTTGCCTCCAGAGCCTAAGGCCCCGGGTTCAATTCCCCAGTACCCACATATGCCAGATGCACTGATGGTGGTCCTGGTGCACTCTCTCTCTCTCTCTCTCTCTCTCTCTCTCTCTCTCTCTCTCTCTCTCTCATCTATCTATCTCTATCTCTCTATATATTTCTCTGCTTGAAAATAAATAAACAAAATATTTTTTAAAAATTTAATTCAAACTGAGCATACGCCTTTAAGCCCAGCAGGAGGCAGAGGTAGGAAGATCATCATGAGTTCCAGGCCACCCTGAGACTACATAGTAAATTCCAGGTCAGCCTGAGCTAGCATAAGATCCTACGTTGAAAAACAAACAAGCAAACAAACCAAAAAGGAAAGTAATGAAAATAATGGTTCTCATGCAATATGAAATGAACCCTTGTGGATATTTCTCGTGACCTTTCTAAATAATGAGAAAATCCATAAAATGTTGGGTTTTTCTTCAATATTTAAAGTGGATTCAAGAAGGTAAGTACACACGGGTAATTTAATAAAAGATATTAAGAAAAAACTGCTGAATTATACACATGACTTCATGTCTTAAGACTCATGAGCTATATGTATCACTTTGGGTTTTCTGTTCCACCAGACAGAAATTCTCATCTGTTCCAGACAAACATGTACATGTTAACATTCGCAACAACAGACCTGTAAAACAGCTCAGCCAATATAAAGCCAAGCACAGATATGCCCAGAAAAGATAACCAAAAACCCTTCTAACTTCCTCTCTAACTTTTGGGTTATTTTTTTCCTGACAGAGTGCACAAAGTTTCACTTTGTGTTGAGATCAGGTTTGCCATACACTAAATTACAACCTGTATTGTGTAAAATAGTGGTGTTTCAGACTGTGCCTTGCCCTGAGAGACTTCATTTTGATAGTCAAGCTTTTGAGTCCATATTGAGGGTAGAGGATAACTGTGCCAGGATGGTCATGTGAAAAGCACCATCTGTCCAGTACCACCCATGTGGTACACTCTGATGAATGACTTATTCCTAGGAGTAGAGAGGGTGTCACCTTATAAATTTGAGGTGAATTGGGACTATAGGCACACATGAATGTATTAAAACCATATCAGAAAAACCAGGCCCAAAAACTATTCAGAAGAAAGGAAAGTACAACTCCCTCAACTGGACCCCATGAAGAAATAGACACCACACACTGTGATGGCAAAAGTCTCAACCAACCTGGCATCTGACCACTTGGTTTGAACATCAAGGAATTCCCAACTGTTGCAGGGTTTTCAACTTGGCTCTGCCCCTGCTGCTGACGCTGCCCATGTAATTGCCATCTGCTCATCTGTCTGTTCACCATTAGGACCTGCTGCCCATCTGTCTGGCTGTTTGTCTGGACCCAGTCCTTCCATTCACTTTGCCTGACTTCCGAAGCTCAGCCCTAACACTGTAGCTGATCTTTTTGTAATCATTCTGCCTATAGAGTCATACGCATATAGAGAGAGATGTTTACTGTGTAATGTGTGACTTGAAAATTAATATGAAAAATTAAGATTGGAATGAAAGAAGCAGTGTTTGCCTCAGCCAAGACCATCAAGGAAATTAAGGGTACTGTGTAAATTGTTGCCATGGAAGCAACCTTACCTTGTGAATTTATTGTTATTCAGTAAGTTCTGACATTGCAGAAAGACACAAAAGTGTTTATCTGTGTTTCTAACATAGGTACTCATGACACCTTGCCAACCTTCTGGAATCTGGTGGGCACATCCAGGAGCTTCCTTCAGTTCAAGTGACCTTCCTACTACTGTTTAATTATTGACTCTTTCTGAAGCTCTTCTCTTTCTAGAATTCTGAAATTAATGTAATGAATCTCATAACGCTGATCTTGCCTTTTCCCCAGCGATTTCCATCTCTTATTTTTCCACAAACTAACTCAAAAGTGAGCTTTTTCTCCAAACCAAACACTGAATTCATTAGTTAGAAACATGATTTTTCAATAGACAGAGTCTCATTGCTGTTCTACTTGGTTCTCCTTGAATGATGGGGATTTTTACACATATGTGCCTGAGTGACCTCAGTCTCCTCCTGCAACTCTGATTCACCAAGCAGGAGCCTTTGTTTGTATTCTCTCCTCATTTTCCTGCTGTTGGGACCTGTTGACAAGCTGTCGTTTTGTGTCATTTTGTAGTTGCTCTTGCTGACTCACTGGAGCTCACTCTGCAGTACCCCAGCCTGCTGACTAGGTGGACTCAGACCTCTCATTACCTCAGCTGGCTCTTAGCCTTTAGAGGGGGCTGAAAAATCAGCTACATCTATACAGACGATGTGTTGAGCCCTCCTACCCCACTCTGAGTAAGCGAAGAGCTCGATAGGAATGACTTTTCTAAAAGGGATATCATGTAGCTGCCCACATTCTTAACTTTACCCCAAAGAAAGAGATCTCCTCCGCCTCTGTTCACAAGACTCCCATGTAGCCCAAGGCCACACAGTATCCCAACTGCTCATCAGTTTGGCAAAGGCAAATCATTCAGTTGGGAACAGAAAAAAAAAAAATCATGGTTTGTCAGAATTCTCTAGCAGGTGGTAGGTACTTCCAATTCTTATTTCATCCATGTTGCCTAAAGCCCACGCACACTTTGGTTTCTGTTGCCCAAGATGTTGTATGCAGAGATCGAGTAGGAAGTGAGTAGAAGTTGCTCTTAAAACAAGTAAGAAACGTGTGAAAAATTGAATCATGTCTACCTCAGAATGTAGATATACAGTCTGAGATATACAGCTATACAAGATATACAGTCTGAGACAGAAAAGTGTTCATACGTTTCCATCCCTGCCAGATGTTTAACATTAATTTATACTCTGTTAATTCTTTAAATAATTCGATTCACTTGTTTGTTTAAAGAATGGGTCAAGTCTCAATCCATGTCAGACAGAATAAACATCTCAGTGAAGAGGGAAAGGTTTAAACAGTAGCACCTTCGAAATAGAAAACAACATACATTTGTTCTCTTAGAGTTCTTTGGGATTGTTCTGTCTTTTTCTCTGTTGTGCAATTAAAAAAAAAAAATGGACCTGGGAAGGTGCTGACCAACATTTCTGTAAGCCTTGTGGAAAACCTCATTCTTCTCTGACTTTCATACAGCCTTTCTTGGGTAGACTTTACTTTGCCTCTTTTCCATTAGATGGTGAAAATCAGACAGTGTGTCCTGTGGGCTCAATGATCCATCGAAGAGGCCTCTTAGCTGTTGGGGAGTAGTCGTGGGGGTTAGTATATGTTTTATTGTTTTTCTCAAATACTTAGTCTAAGTTCTGGAACATATTATGGTACAGATCAGCTCACAAGGAGAATCAATGTAAGTTTAGAATTAAACCTTTGGAGATCTATCTTGGCTGGGATCTCTTCCATATCCCCTCACAATCCAATGTTGTTAGGACACTGATCACTATGGTGTGCTACGTAAGATGACAGGAGTCACTTTGTAAAGGTAGAGAATGACTTATCCACTGAGGTTACGTAAGGGAGCTCTCATGGCCCTAAAAAGAATTTAAGGCCTCATAAACAAGAGACAAGCTTGAAGTGTTGTCAATATTGTTAGAACCTTGAAATAGATTCAGAGATGTTCCTGTCCTGTGTCTATTTAATGTCTGTAGTTATCCACCAGTAGACCCTCACCAGGTATTTCAGCAGTACCTGAGTGCCACTTCTGCCCATCCCCCATGTAGAGACAGGAAACATTATTTGCTTTTACTTTGATTGACTTTCCTCATTAATATGTAAGAGCACAACAATCCAACCCAGATTCAGGATTCAGGAACTAGAGTAACGTTTGGTACCATTTTGCTGAACTGACTTTGTCTTGTATATGCAGGGACGTGATGTGATCAGTCATATGTTTTCACTTGATTCAATGATTTACACAATGTAGAGTTGAGTTTTCAATGAGTATCAACTTATTTCAAAATTGCGTTTGAGCTTAGATTTTTTCTAAATATAAAGCCCAACAGTAGCACAAATATTCATTTAATATCAGTTAACTTCCTGAGCCTTGCCAGTACTACACACTTAACATATCATTGCTTTCGTTTTCTCTCTCTCTTCTCTCCTATTTTCATTCTTATTTCTGCATAGTGACCAGTTGACAACATTGCTTGGGCCCCAGTCCCCATTGGTACTCTGACGGTCGTCATCTATGACCAATCCAATTTTTGTTTTCATGTAAATCAACTGCTAATTACCCTTCCTTGAAAACTTAAAAGTTTTTAATACTGGCAATTCAAATTTTCTCTAGCACATGCCTAAGGCTCCTGTTTTTTATTCAAGTTGTGAGGAACATTTTCCTCAATCTATAGTCCTGGGTACTTTTCTTCAGATCCATCCAGCTACACTTCTTTCTATGTCTTTGATTACACACTTAATTATAGTTTCCACTCTCCATTTAGTCTCATTCTCAAGGGTGCCAATTAGTCATAGTTTCATATTCTATCCACCAAATCTATCATTTCCTTTCTTATAATTTTCCCTTTTTGTTTCCTTATTTGAAATATTCTGCACCAAATACTTGCAATGTGGACTTTAATTCTGAATTGGAGTTTTCGTTTCTATGGTTTCTTTTCTCAACACTGGCGGCTCTTTTTTTGATCTCAGTAACTCATATTTTAAAAACTCCACATATATCCATTTTCTGAGCTTTTAAGAACCCAAAATAGGTGCATTATAAATGCTTTTCTTTTACTGAGATGAACTTTGGCATGCATTTTTTAACAGTATTTTGTATAGGTCATGTTAGTACAGAGCTCTTTAAGAGGATCTGATTGGTATTTTCTCCCCTTACTTGCTTGTGTTTAACCAAGGAGAAATTTTCATCATGTTTTATGATTGTCAAATATCAGGGAAAGGGCTCCCTGTGTTCCTACAGGGTTTTCCAGCTCTGGGTGTGTCCTCTTCTTGGGAATATATTCTTAGGAATCAATGAGACCGGCCCCTCTACCTGATTATCTGGGAGAGCTTATGGACCTACTCAAATATGTGTGTTGTAGTCAGCTTTCTCGTTGCTGCAGAAAAGAACTCCCCCCCCAAAAAAAAAAGCTGCTTGTTGAGGAATGGGTTTGTTTTGGCTTATGGACTCGAGAGGAAGCTCCATGATGGCAGGGAAGTGATGACATGAGCAGACGGTGGACATCACCTCCACTATAGCACTGCAAACAATGGCAGGAAGGTGTGCCAAACACTGGCAAGGGGAAGCTGGCTTATAACCCCCATAAACCTGCCGCCAACAACACAGATCTAGTGAGGTTCTAATTCCCGAACTGCCATCAACTGGGGATGGAGCATTCAGAACACATTCATTTGTTTGGGGGTGGGGGACACCTGGAACAGACCATAACAATATGATAAACTTAATTAATTGCACAGGCTTTTGTAAAAATGATCTCACTATGTTGCCCATGCTGGCTTCAAACTCACTATACTCCTGCCTCAACTTCCTCAATGTGCTACCATGTTTTTGCCTGACTCTGTAGAGGTCTTCTCAATGAGCATCTCTCTCTCTCTCTCTCTCTCTCTCTCTCTCTCTCTCTCTCTCTCTCTTTCTCTCTCTCTCTGTGTGTGTTTCTCTGTGTGTGTCTCTCTCTGTTTCTCTCCTTCCTCCCTCCTCCCCTCCCTCCCATATCTCTTTACTAAACAAGCATGCTTATGATGTACTAATGATGTATAATATAATATAATATAATAAGGAGATAGTCCCACACTATCTCCTTATTTTAGTGCTTTCCTTATTCCTGGTTAATAGAAACTTGTACATTAGTACATTAAGCTATAATATACCTAGAGAGACATTTACAAACATATGTATCTTAATGAACCCATGCACCATCAACCAGGTGAACAATTAAGCATTATCAACAATGTAAACACCACCCTTGTTTTCCTTTCCAATTATTCTTCTCCCCCAATAGTAATTGCTACTCTGATTTATATCATCACAGATTAGTCTTGACTATTTTTGAACTTTATATAAATGGAATTTTACCATATGGAATCGGTTGCATCTAGCTTCCTTTATTCAAGATTAGAGTTATTGAGAACTATACATATAAGTAACTTAACATATTAAGTAACCAGAACATATTAATTATAATTTCTCTATGGTGTTCCGTTATATGGATATACCACAATTTACTTACCTCTCTTTTTGCTACAAACATGGATTATTTCCAGTTTTGAGCTGTAATCATACACCATGCTGAATCCCAAGTCACGTGTATGTGTAGCTTTCATAGTGTCTGGCCATTTGTTTACTAACCAGCTCAGAAGAATTCCACTTGTTCCAAATTGCTATAACTTTTAGTCTTGTTCATTTAGTTTAAATAAACTCATTTGCATGGGTATCTAATGATGTTTCACTGTCTTGTGTGTTTTGGGGAGTCATTTGAATATTTTCTTCTAACTTTTTGCTCAAAGGCATTTCTGTTTTCACTTGGATTGTCTGCCTCTTCTCTCACAGGTTTGTATAAGTTCATAATCTATTAAAGATACAAGTCTTGTATCAATTTCCAAGCCACTCACATAAGCCAGATGTAAAAAGTGGTGAAAGTATCTGGTTTTCAGCGGTGAGAGTCCTTGGGATGCCTGCATGCACAAACGTGCACACAAATGGAAATATATTTTAAAACGTATTTTTACTTGAAGTGTTGTGCATGTATGCAATGAAACTTTATTCAGCTGTAAAAATAAAAAACAACAACAAAATTGTGAAATTAGCAAGAAAATGGATGGAATTGGAAAAGTTTTACTAAGTGAAGTGATCCAAGTCCAGAAAGATAAAAATCGCATATTCTCTCATAGGGAGATCATATATTTTTTTTTCCTTTAACCAATACTAATCTCACTCTCCATTGGAGATTCTGTTTATATTTTTCAGAAAGCAATGAGAACTATGGACAACCTAATGTCACCATAAGGACCTGAGATGGTGGGTGACCCTCCCCCCCCCCAAGCAGGAGATGAACCACCCCAACTAACCATCTAGAGCCCTAATGAAACCTTGAAGGTAGCAACATGATGAGTAAAAGAGCTATCTCCACAGCAAGTCAGATAAGCTTTGGAAGGATAATGGAGATGGACGCCAAGGTTGCCCAACATAGTCCAAAGCAGAAATCCAGAGACTCTTAAGAGCTTAACAATAAAGCAGACTTAAAACTCACCCACCATGGCTAGGGAAGATTTGAAGAGGTGGCAGAAAGATTGTAAGAGCCATGTGGGGGAAAATATCCAGAGACATTGCCCCCTCAACAACAACAATAATAACAACAACAACAGCACACACACATACACACACAAAGGGGCTACAGCTCATGAAATTCATAACCCCCACCACATGGACCATTCAAGCAATCCCACTGAGGAGGGTCTTTAGTGGGTTGGGACCAGGGAGGAGGGAAATGAGGGTACCAAAACAAGAGTGTTTAAACCAGCCTTGCTCTTATGCTAAGTCCATGCTTTCGCACACACTCCTCTCTGCCACCCCTGCGGTGTTAATATCACTCTCCTTAAACTTGGTGGCATGTCTTCCATGCAGCCGTGAGTTCTTCACCCTGGCACTTTTGTCACACTGTGATTTATTTCTGTTCACCTCCTTCACTAGACAGTGAGCTCAAGAGCAGGCTTCCTATTCCTGTCTGTACCCTAGTGTTTATACAGTTCCCAGACGCAATAATAGGTGCTCAATAAATGGTTTTCAAATGAATTTCTAAGTTTAAAAAAAAGAGTTGTTCATACTGGGTGTCTAATTATTAACAATAAATAAATTTTAAAACTGATCACAATTTTTAATATTTGTATATCAGTAAATTAGAGAAGGAAGGAGTAAGTGTAGACACTGAAGAGACCAGGTGATAAAAACAAGAGGTAATGAGAAATGTGGCGGGAGCAAGAGGGAAAATGTAGTATGGAAATGGAGCAGTGGCTCTGGTGAAGAGAGGGCAGAAGGAGAGGGAGGGGGAAAGAGAAGGGAAAGGAAACAAAAAATAAACAAGGGCTGGAGAGATGGCTTAGCGATTAAGGCACTTGCCTCCAGTGACTAAGGCCCCAAGTTCAATTCCCCAGTACCCATATAAGTCAGACCCAAAAGGTGGTGACCCTGGTGCGCTCTCTCTCTCTCTCTCTCTCTTTCTCTCTCTCTCTCTCGCTCTCTTTCTCTCTCTCTCTCTCGCTCTCTCGCTCTCTCTCGCTCTCTTGCTCTCTCTATCTCTATCTCTGCTTAATAAAGAAAAAGTTTTAAAAAATAAACAAAATTTGTTTGAAATACAGTATAATGAACACTAATTTTTGTATGACAGTAAAAAATAACTTTTTTAAGTCCCAAGCTAATGGTTTATGCATATACCATATATATTTTCTCAAAGTTATGATTCGAGAGGAAGGAACATCTTTAAGCACACCTCAAGCTACTATGGTGTAGTATGTCCAAAGTGGCCACCTTTCCATGAGCAATGAATGGGAAGAATAGCAAATGAATTTCAATAATGATAATAAGAACAAAGAATGAGAAAAATAAATTTTGTCTTCCTATCTCTTGGTAGGCTGAGTTGCTAAGGGTAAGTCCAAACTTATATCTCCATAATTTCTACCTTGATAGACTTTGTATCATGCCTTCTAAGTATTCTCTGCTTCTCATTGGTTTCTTCACCAATATGGTGGATAAAGAACATTTCCTGAATTGGATACAGACAGGTTATACTTTATCTCTAACTGTATCCTTACTATGCACAAAAGCATGGCTAAAAAACATGACACCCTAAAGAGAGTTGCTGAAGAATTAATGAGCTGCTTACTTTCTCATGTCATTAATTATGACCAACAAATCGATTGTACTGATTGGCTCCCCACAGCACTGTGTAAGGTGCCTTCCTCACACATTGATACGCTGCCATTTATCATTGCTCTTTAATTATCATTGTATGGCCAACTTCCAGTACCTAATAAATTGGCAATTCTTCAAAAGACAACTGCAATGAATTCTGTCCTTTCTTCATATTATTCATTCATTTTCTTGACCATTATCACTAACAGTCTATTCTAAGCACTGTTCTAAGCTTGTCGTCATCATACCATGGTTCTCACTTTCATGAAAAAAAAGATGAATGAATATTTGATGAGTAAAAACATGAATAAATGTTTCAGCTAATGTTGATGGAATCCTGCAGAGGAAGCACAATAAATTAGCAGAGAGTCTGGAGGGAGGGATAAGAGCTTCTAGCTGAGAAGCAAAAGGAAAGCTTCACCAAATAGTTGGCTCCCGAGCTTGCTTATAAGTAGCAAATTGATTTTGAGATGAAACTAAGGGATAAAGGAAGAACATTTCTAGTAAATGAAATAGCACAAAAATACCTGAATATTTAACAAATCATAAGTAGCACAATTTGACCGAACTGTGGCTTAGTAAAGGGCATATAGCAGATGTCATTTTGAAAATGTACGTTTGAAAAAAGTCAGGGAAAACTGCCAGCTTGAAAAATTTGAGATTTTTTAATCTCTCCAGCAAATACAAACTTAGAAATTATAGTAACCTAAAATTATGACTGAAGATTTCCCCAATCTTGAATATGGATCCATTGTCTACAGGGGGAAAAAAGCTGTCAAAAATCTATAGATTCAATGTCTTACACTAGCAAATGGGTGATTTTTAATACATTGAAATTTTCATTGAGTGTATTATATGTTAGACAGCGACACCTAATGGTAATGTGTCATTTTGCATCCAATTCCATTTGGGAACTTGGCAGACAAAGGGCAAAGAAAGATGTGAGCACTCCCAGCAGGATGACCTCCTGTGATTATAGTGAGGAATGATGGCAGACTTAGTTAAAGTGGTAAAAAGAATTGGCCGGGGCCTGGGAAGGACCTACAATTTCCCAAGAGAATCATTGAGCTTCAACACATCTCCAGAATTATCAGTCAGTTTGGGACTCTTCTGTACCTATGTTCCCTGATTTATCAGATGACCAGCCCAAAGTATTTTAATTAATATAAGCATGAAAATCCTCATCTGTTACTAAGTTTTTCTGGGTCTTCAGGTTAATATATGCATTAACCATACACAAAAAGAAAATGTACAAGAACACTCTAGTCTTGGTATCTTTCTGAAAAAGAGTCATAAGTCAGTCACCTCCGGTCAAAGGTCATTGCGTGCCTATAGACGGTGGTAACTTTGTGCTTGGAGACTTCCTCCAGTGACTGCACCTTGAGAAGAGTGGGTACGAGAGAGAGAGAGAGAGAGAGAGAGAGAGAGAGAGAGAGAGAAACTCTCTCATACTCACTGAATGTACAGCAACTTTTGAGATAAACATTTACTTGCTCATCACCCAGTATTGGCAAACTCAGAAAATGTTCTATTGTTACAATGAACAGATCACAGGTCTCCCCACTCTCTGCTTATGTTTATTGTTGGGACCTGTTATCACTCGAACTGACTGGAACTCCAGCCTGCAGTCTAATGTATGCTGGACCTGAGGAGTAAAAAATAAAAGTTATTATAAAACAATAGGTCATTTTAGATTATCAGGTCTATAACACAGCCTTCTTTTCACATCTTTCAAGTGCTATGACCAAAAGGAAAAGAAAATAATTTTATCAGCTCTATGCTTTTAATTGGTCACATTTCATTTCTGCTTTTACTAGCCTCATGATTTTAGCTCTTATTGATCAGACCACACCACAACTTTGAATCATATTTCTCTTATGATCAAGTTTGTGGAGATAATTCACTTTTCCTTGATGAATTAACTTAATATCATGGGTTAAATATCCATCACAGAACCAGATAGAAGGGAAAGATGGGCCTGAGACAAACACATTTGCTTTCAACATTTACTATGTACTTTTCCTTTGTATCCAAAGAAAATCCTGTCGTCCACCTCAGACAATCCCTTAGTTTGACCAACATCTAGAGTAG
>PVHP010037929.1:0-17116 GCA_004024765.1 Zapus hudsonius | reverse complement strand
TTGAAAATGTATATATAGATGGAGTGGTGGAGGTTGCCAAGTATCAGCCTCACAAGTGGGGCCAGATTTTTATATTTGGGGGAGGAGGCCAGCCAGAGACTAGAGTGAGACCCTACCTCCAAGCTCCCTCCCCCCCTGCCGAAAATAAAGTTCTATATGGGGCTGGGCATGAGGCTGAGGCAGGAGGATCACCTTGAGACTACGCAGTGAATTCCAGGTCAGCTTGGGCTAGAGTGAGACCTTACCTTGAAAAACAAACAATAAGTCCTCTATGGGAAAGCCAGGCATTGTGGTGCACATCTTTGATCCTAGCAGAGGCAGAGGCAGGAGGATTGCCTTGAGTTCAAGACCACATTGAGACTACAAAGTGAATTCATTCCAGGTCAGCCTGGGCTGGAGTGAGAACCTACCTCAAAAAACAAACAACAACCAAAGAGTTCTGTATGAGGCTGGCCTCAGTGGTTAGAGACACTGGCTTATGCCATGCTTGCTAACCCAAGTTCGATTCCCCAGCACCCATGTAAAGCCAGATGCACAATGTGGGGCATGCATCTGGAGTATGTTTTCAGTGGCAAGGGGCCCTGACATGCCCATACTGTGTCTTCCTCTCTGTCTGTCTGTCTGTCTCTCAAATAAATAAATAAAAATTTAAAAAGTTTTAGCAAGGTGTGGTGGTGTATGCCTTTAGTCCCAGCACTCAGGAGGCAGAGGTAGGAGGATCACTATAAGTATGAGGTCAGCTTGGGCTAGAGTAAGACCCTACCTCAAAAAGAAAGAAGAAAGAAAGAAAGAAAGAGAGAGAGAGAGAGAGAGAAAGAAAGAGAGAAAAAGAAAGAAGGAAAGGAAGGAAGAAGAAAGGAAGGAAGAAAGAAAGAAAGAAAGAGAGAAAAAGAAAGAAGGAAAGGAAGGAAGGAAGAAGAAAGGAAGGAAGGAAGAAAGAAAAAGGAAGTATACTCTGGCTTCTCTTGGACAATCCATCCTCAGGTAGCATCCCTCCCAAGATATATTCTGTCCCCAATATGTTCCCATACTGGCTGTGGACATGTGCCCTGCCCGCTTGGGTTGTGCATACAGTAGGTGTTCTATAAATGCTAACCAGTACATGTTCTGAAGGCGTCTGTGGCCTTTTTTGGCCTCCCAGCCCTCTCTGCCAGACGTCTCCGGCAGTGGAGAGCTGGGAGAGAGGCAATGGCGGCTGTGAGCAGAGCTGTCCTGGCTGCCAGGCCTGGTGTCCATCCTTCCCCGCCCCCAGCCGGCAGGAGGAAGGCTCGGCGGGCACCTCCCTCCCTCAGCAGGGCCCCCGGGAGGAGGCTCTGGGAGGAGCCTGTCTGGGCTGCACTGGTGGTGAGCACCAGGAGCCAGCAGAGCCTCTAAGAGGCTTTGCAGTGAAACCAGAACATGAGCCCACATTAACGTGAGCAAATAGCAATGTGGCTAGGAGGCCAGGCCCCAAACCTGTATCAGAGATGTCTGGGGGCCTCTGCACTGGGGAGCCATATTTTCAAAGCATTGCATTCTTCATCTCTAAGTGTGTGTGGCGTGCATGTGTGGACGCATGCGTGTTTGCTGTGTGTGGACAGAGGTTGACATCTGGCATCTCCTACCTTTATTTACTGAGGCTGTCTCTCACCTCACTGAACTCAGCTCACTGAGTTGGCTAGTCTAGCTGCTCCACTCGCACCAGGGACCCTGGTCTCCACCTCTGAGCGCTGGGGTTATGGGTGGGCTGCCACCCCAAGCCTATATGGGAGCTGGGGATCTGAACTCTGGTCCTTGGGCTTGCAGAGCAAGTGAGCAATCTCCCCAAAACATCACATTCTTGTGGAGATTTTTTTTTTTTTGAGGTAGAGTCTCGCTCTAGCCCAGGCTGACCTGGGATTCTGTGTGCAACCATGCGTGGCCTTTTGTTGTAATTTTAAAAATATATATTTTATTTATTTGAGAGAGAGAGAAACAGATGGAGGGAATGGGCATGCCAAGGCCTCCAGCCATTGCAAACAGACTCCAGACACATGTACCACCTTGTTCATCTGGCTTTAGGCAGGCACTGGGGAATTGAATTCAGGTTTTTCTGCTTTGCAGGCAAACGCCTTAACTGCTAAGCCATCTCTCCAGCCCCTTGTTGAGATTTTTTTTTGTTTGTTAGTTTTTTGAGTTAGGGTCTCTCTCTAGCCCAGTGTGACCTGGAATTCACTACATGTTAGAGCCATCACTAATCCACTACAGCATTCTCTCTCTCTCTCTCTCTCTCTCTCTCTCTCTCTCTCTCTCTCTCTCTCTCTCTCTTTTTCCAGGTAGGGTCTCGCTCTAGCCCAGGCTGACCTGGCACTCACTTTGTAATCCCTGGCTGGCCTCAAACTCACAGTAATCCTCCTCCCTGTAGGAACCCAAGGCATGTGCCACCAGGCTGGCTATAAAACAATATATTTTATTCTATTATTATTATTATTATTATTATTGGTTTTTCAAGGTAGGGTCTCGCTCTAGTCCAGGCTGACCTGGAATTCACTACGTAGTCTCAAGGTGGCCTTGAACTCACAGAGATCCTCCTACCTCTGCCTCCCGAGTGCTGGGATTAGAGGCGTGTACCACCACGCCCGTCTTACAATATAGTTTAATTAAAAAAAACCCACTTTTAGGGCTGGAGAGATGGCTTAGCGGTTAAGGCACTTGCCTCCAGTGCCTAAGACCCCAGGTTCAATTCCCCAGTACCCACATATTGCCAGACCCACAAGGTGGTGGCCCTGGTGCTCTCTCCCTCGCTCTCTCTCTGTATTTCTCTGCTTGAAAATAAATAAATAAAATATTTTTTTAAAAAACCCACTTTTAGGCAAAGTGTGCCCCAGCTCTCTTTCAGTGTGACGAAATTCCTGAGGAGAGTCAACTTAAAGGACTTTGGCACCTGGTGTGGGAGGCCTCAGCTCAGGGTCCTTTGGTTGGCAGGCCCTTGTGGTAGGAGAAAGTATCAGAGAAAGACCACTAGCTTCATGGCTGCCAGGAAACAGAGAGAGGAAGCGGGAAGGGACAAAATGTCTCCTTCTAGGACATGTCTTCAGTGACTTCCTTCCTCCAGCTAGGCATGTTCCCATGGCCTCCCCAAAGCTGTGGTCCCGTCAATGGGTTGATCAACAGATGTCACCTCCAGAGGCTCCACCTCTGACAGCGCTGTTCTGGGGACCAAGCCTTTGTCACATGAGCTTTGGGGGAGATTTATGATTGATCTAACCCTGTAATAGGAGGAAGTACTAGGGGAGATTTACAAAGTGGGTAGAAAATTTCTGATTTCTATTCCTGTCAGAAAAGGAGAGAGGTGGCTGGAGAGATGGCTTAGGGGTTAAGGCATTTGCCTGCAAAGCAGAAGGATCTGAGTTCGATTCTCCAGTGCCCACGAAAATCCAGATACACTACGTGACACATGTGTCTAGAGTTCATTTGCAGGGTCTGGAGGCCCTGGTGCGCCCATTCTCTGCCTCCTTCTCTCTCTTACTCTCTCAAATAAATAAAATATATATTTTTAAAAATCTCACTTTAAGAAATAGAATAGAAAAGGAGAGGAGCTGGGCATGGTGGCGCATGCCTTTAATCCCAGCACTCAGGAGGCAGAGGTAGGAGGATTACTGTGAGTTCAAGGACATAGTGAATTCCAGGTCAGCCTGGGCTAGAGGGAGGCCCTACCTTGAAAAAACAAACCGAGAGAGAGAGAGAGAGAGAGAGAGAGAGAGAGAGAGAGAGAGAGAGAGAGAGAGAGAGAGAGAGAGAGAGAGAGAGAGAGAGAGAGGGGAGGTCAGGCCAGAGGCAGAGACGAGGGACAGCTGAGAGAGGGCTTTGCTTGTTTGAGCCACACAACCCAGAGTTCACAAGCAAGGCCTTGCCAGGCAGAGTGGGTAGGTGCAGAAGGCCCTGGCAGGCCCTGGCATGGTGAGTGATGTGTCAAGGATACCCACAATCAGGGTGGGACATCCAGAGAAAATCTGATCCCTTCAGTGCCCAGGAACTGGGGAGCTCTTGAACTTGGCTCTGTTCACACTCGGCTTTCTGCGGAAGAAACAAGCCGTATCTTATTAAGCAGCAGGACCCTCCAGGTTCCTGTTTGAGTGGATACCTTGTCACTTGGACAGGCCCAGAATTAAGGCCAAAGTTCCTGTCACTTAGGCTTCCTAATAATTAATCTAGGAGCCTCCAGAAGAGGGGAGATGCTGGAGTTAAGCGGAGGGAGAAGCCGTAGCAGGTAGGCGGCTGTTTTCAGGACTCCAGGGAGCCCACTGTGGCCTGAAGTGGGCATCTCCACCCTCTGTCCGGGTCCTCTTCTCTGCATGAATCTGGCCTTTCCTTGCTAGTATGTACCTGGTGTCAGAGGCCCTGGCATCGTCTTTGGAGTGCGTGTTGGGGACCAGCAGGACAAACTCTTAATGACAGTAGCCAGTTGGCCATACTCCAGCAGGCCTGTCTCTATGGCTGTGCCAGGGTGACCTCCCATCAGGCCTCAAGCTCAGGGGGATCGTCCTACCTCAGCTTCCCACACGCTGGGATTAAAGGCATGCAACACCATGCCTGGCTTGTCAAGTGCAGATCCCAGGTCCCCTGCGACCCACGCCTCCACGTCTACTCTTTCCCATGAACAAAGAGAGCCAGCCACACAGGAGACCCCTGGGACACTGAAACGAGTTCCCCTCCCCCATCTCCCATTTCCGGTTCTGTTGATTGAGAGCATCGGCAGTGGGGGTGATGGTGGGCAGCTTCGTCAGCCTTCAGGGCATCTCGTCCTTGGTACCTTGGGCTTTTGAGTCTGAAGAACACGCCCCCCTTAGTTGAGCTACCTGCCCCTCCCCCCACATTCTTCTTTAATGCCTGTGGCTGCTTCCAGGGCTGCCACGTGTTAGACCAGGCCCTTTACCCAGCCTTCCTCAGCTCCTGCATCAGGCTTAACTCTTTCACTTCCAGAGTCTAGTCCTTTATCCATCTTCCCATCCATCCATCCATCTATCTATCCAGTTTAAGAGCCTCAGGCAGTTTCAGATCCTTGGGGCACCAGGGAGTAGACAAGGTCCAGTCTGTGTCCAGAGCCACCCAGGGACAGTCCTGGAAAAGTTAGAGCTTAGGTGGTTGATACCTTGGATGAGGTGAGGAAGAGGTGTCACTGGGTTCAGGATGGGGACTCCAGGCCACAACAGAATCTAGTCACCGCTACCCTCTGCCCTTCATTGTACAGATGGTTCTGGCCATGCATGGAGGGGGACACTGGGTGTGCGAGATGAGGTTGAGGACCAATCGACAGGCAGGCTGGGGACATGCTTATGGCCTGGACACAGGTGTGAACGACCCTGGATATGTGTGTACATATTTAGCTGACATTTTTCTTTTCTCTTTTCTTTGACTTTTTATTGATAGCTTCCATAATTATAGACAATACACCATTATAATTCCCTCCCCGCCCTCCCCCATCTCTCCTCCCCCTCTCAATTAGTCTCTGGTTTGTTTCAGTGTCATCATCTTTTCCTCCTAGTTTGAAGGTCTGTGTAGGTATTATCAGGCACTGTGATTGAGGCCATTTTGTGTCTGGAAGTTTGCATTGTAAGCAGTCCTCCCCTTCCTTCGGCTCTTACAATCTTTCCTCCACCTCTTCCTCAATAGACCCTGAGCCTTGAGAAGTGTGATAGAAACGTCCCAGTGCTGAACACTCCACTGCCATTTCTTCTCAGCACTGTGGTGTCTTTTGAGTTATCCCAGTGGTCACCGCCATCTGAAAAAGAGAAGCTTCTCTAGACAAGAGTGAGAGCAGCATTATTGTATGGGTGTGAACTTTTTTAAAAAAGCGCTTATAAGGCAGTTTGGTTGGCATAATATATGTCTTTAGCCAGACAACAGCAGGCATTACTCCCTTAGGGTTCATGACTTCCCCCACCATAGGCTTTTGACTAGGTCTTCAGTACCAGGTATGCTTTCCTTCCCGTGGATTAGGCCTTCAGACAATTAGAGAGCAGTTGGTTTCCCCCACAACAGACATGCCACTATTGCCCCAGTTGGCACATTTGGCCTGGCTGGCCAGTCTTAAGGCTTGCAAGGTCCACTGCTGTTCACCACCATTGATGACTTCTCTCTCATTTAGGGCTGATGCAGCCATAGCTTTTTCTTAGCCAACATGTATATTTTTTTGAGGCAGGGTCTCGCTCTAGCCCAGGCTGACCTGGAATTCACTATAGTAGTCTCAGGCTGGCCTCGAACTCACAGTGATCCTCCTACCTCTGCCTCCTGAGTGCTGGGATTAAAGGCATGTGCCCACATGCCTGGCTTCTTAGTGATATTTTTAATTGAGATTATTACAGATTTGCATATAGGTATAAGAAACAATATATGGGAAATGGCTCAGCAGTTAAAGGCACTTGCTTGCACAGCCTGCTGATCTGGGTTTGATTCCCAGTACCCACATAGTCAGATGCACAAAGTGGCACATGCATGTGGAGTTTATTTGAAGCAGCAAGAGGCCCTGGTGTGCCCACACTCTCTCTCTGCTCACAAATAAACAAATACATCTATGTAGATATAGATTTAAAAAGAAATAATACATGGGAGCCAGGCTTGGCGGCTCACACCTGAGTCTCAGCACTGGCAGGGATTGAGGTGTCTTTGAAAGGGACGGAGCCATTCTTGGCTCTTGGTTGGACTTTAGTCCAGGAATAGGGTGCTGGACTGGATGGGAGCTGAACTCACCAGCCCCTGTGCCTGGATGTTAAGCAGGGGATCAGGCTTTAGTCCTCCTGGAAAGGGAGTTTCCCTTCTTATCTCTTCTAGTACAGGGAACTCTTTTAGGCAGAAAGAGATATGGAAAGGCCAGACTCTTTGGACATTTCTGACTCTAAAAATGATCAGCTAGGCATAATGACACATACCTTTAATCCCAGCACTTGGGAGGCAGAAATAGGAGGATTGTCCTGAGTTTGAGGCCACCCTGAGACTACACGGTGAATTCTAGGTCAGCCTGGGCTAAAGTGAGACCTTACCTCCAGAAAAAAAGAAAGAAAGAAAAAAAGAAAGAAAGTGAAATGACCCAGATTCTCCCTGGAGGCTGAGAAACATCCCTCCCCTGTTAACCCTAAAGTGCCTCTTGGAGGCTAAAGTAGGAGGGTCCCTGCAAGTTCATGGTTCATGCTACTTAGTGAGTTCCTGGTCAGCTTGGTCTACATAGCCAGACCCTGACTCAAAACAGCAACAAAATCCAGGAGCTGGGCATGTAGCTCTTGGTAAGTGTTTGCCTGGCGTGCACAAGGAAGGACTAGGAACACAGAGGGCTCCCTGGTCCCCTGGCCCCGTCTTGTCAGCAGTCAGTGTGTGAGGCTGTGGAGCCACACAGGCTCATTCTGACACAGAGAACCTGTTGGTCTCATTGTTTATTTTTTTCTATAGAGGCATGCTCTCACTCTTGCCCAGGCTGACTTAGAACTCGCTCTACAGCCCTCAAGGAGAGCTTCCTACGTCAGCCTTCCTCTAGCTACTTATTTTATTTTTTATATTTTTGTTTATTTGCAAGCAGAGAGATAGAAGAGAGGTAGAGAGAATGCCAGGGCCCTCCAGCTGCTGCAAGTGAAATCCAGATGCATGTGTCACCTGTGCACCTGGATTTACATGGGAACTAGAGAGATGAACTCAGATCTTTAGGTTTTGCAGGCAAACACCTTAACCAGCCCCCTATTTGAAGGGTGCCTGCAGTCCTGCCTGTCCTCCACCCTTTGCCCAAGGCTCTCCCCTCCCAGCAGGCCCTGCTTCATGTCCTATGCAATTATACAAGTTTTTTTTTCCCTTCTTGTTTTTTGAGGTAGGGTCTCACTAGCCTAGGCTAACCTGGAATTCACTATGTAGTCTCAGGGTGGCCTTGAACTCATGGCGATCCTCCTACCTCTGCTGGGATTAAAGGTGTATGCCACCATGCCCGGCTTTGTTTTGTTTTTTGAGGCAGGGTCTCACTCAAGTCTGAGCTAACCTGTGAGACCAGTGCTAGCTGGTCTCAAACTCATGAGGACCCTCCTACCTCAGCCTCCCAACTCAAGTGCTTAGCATAAACCATCATTAAAGGCATAAACCATCATTCCTGTTAGGAAAAGCAGGAGATGAAAGGAGAGAGGCTTTAGTGGGGAATCCTGAGAAGGGCTCTGACCAGGCAGGTCAGAAAGTCACCTCCCTTCCTGTCATGGTTTGATCCAGGTGTCCCCCACAAACAATTGAATGTGTTCTGAGAGATCGATCCTCAGCTGATGGCAGTTTGGGTTTTACAACCTCGATGAAGCTGTGTTGTTGGGGGCGAGCTTATGGGGTTATAAGCCAGCTTCCCCTTGCCAGTATTTGGCACACCTTCCTGCCGCTGTTTGCAGTGCTGTGGCAGAGGTGATGTCCAGCCCTCTGCTCATGCCACCGTTTTCCCTGCCAGAATGGAGTCTCCCCTCGAGTCCGTAAGCCTAATAAACCCATTCCTCCACAAGCCGCTTTTGCTTGGGTTCTTCCTGCGCAGCAACTAGAAAGCTGACTGCAACACTTCCAGACTAGGGGATTGGAACTCTTTGGTTGTTCTGTGGTCCTCCTGCCTCAGGGCTTGGGCCATTTTAGGGAAGTGAGAATCACACAGGTGTTCTGGGTCGTTCCAGGAAAGTGATCGTGAGGATGGACGGTCCTGGTTCAGAGTCCAAAGATGAAGTCATTCTGGATCTACCAATGCCTGGCTTTTGTTTTGCTTTTTTGTTTCTTTGAGAAAGGGTCTTGTGATGGGCTCCCTTGAGTGGGAGGTGTCTAGCTAGAGCTACAACCTAGGGGCTAAAACTAACTGGTCAGGTATGAACCAATAAGCTGTCTCTCTGACTCACCTGAGGGAACTTTAATTCCCAAGGACCTTTGTCTTAGCGCTCTCTTCCCCACATGGAAAGCTAGCAGAAGGACCTCTGAATCTTCTGGCCTTAGAAAGGTAAGGCCTACCCCACCCCAGATAATGGAAGGCTCCAGATTCTTCCCACATGAACCTCTCCTTCTCATGATGGGAGCCCTCTGTAATCTTTTCTTCTTCTGCTTGTTTAGCTGAACAGCATAAGTTCTGTTAAACTCTCTGGCACGTGTTCTCCCCACACTGGTGGCTAGAGAACTCTGTAACTCCCCATGTTCCCTTAAATAATATGATTTTATGAACCTCACAGACCACGTGGTGACTGGGCGGCTTTCCTATCCAATTCCCCCTTCCCTTAACTGATTAATCTAGAATAAATGTGATAAGAAGTACATATTTCTGTCCTTGTGTATAATTCTTTTGCATTAGAGGACACGAACTTGGTGGGGAAATGCAGTGGTAAAAACCTAAATACGGGGCTGGAGAGATGGCTCAGCGGTTAAGGCACTTGCCTCCAGTGCCTAAGGCCCCGGGTTCAATTCCCCAGGACCCACATAAGCCAGACCCACAAGGTGGTGGCCCTGGTGCGTGCTCTCTCTCTCTCTCTCTCTCTCTCTCTCTCTCTCTCTCTCTGCTTGGAAATGAATAAATTATTTAAATATAAAAAACCCCAAATATGGCTGTGCCAAAACTTCCCCGTTACAGTCTCAATAGACTAGACTGGCCTTGAACTTGCTATGTAGACAAGAATGACCTTGAACTCCTGCCTCTACCTCCCCACGGTTGGCATTACAAGTGTGTGTCCCCATGCCTGGCAGGTGTACCAGTTTTCTGCAGTTTTATTTGGCTTGCCTCTCCATCACCTCAGTCCAGATGTTGGGACAGTCCCAGTTCATGGGGACACCAGGGTCCTGCTTTTACAACCCTTTCTCCCCTTCTATCCTCTCCCCAGCACCTACGCATCGGCCTTCCATTTCTAAAACTTCGCCATTTCAAAATGTCCAATTAATGGAATGACAAAGCTTGGAGCCTGTTGGGATTGGCTTTTCTCAGTCAGTGGAACTAACTCCCAGGAGGTTCATCCGGGCTGCCTGGACACTGGCAGGTAGAGTCGCCACCCTGACATGGGCTGGAGCTGCCCGGTGCAGACAGGGTGGAATTTGGGGCTGCATGCAGTGGGGAGGTCTAGGGGTCCAGGCAAAGCTTGGGGGAGGAGTTGCCTGGATGGGAGGGGCTGACTGCCTTAGTTGCCAGGTAGGTATGGGGCACTGTGGGATCTGCCCTCCTCTCCTGCCCCGTAGGGTCTTCTAGCCCAGGATGACCAGAAACTCACTCTGTTGGTGGAAGCTGGCCTCCAATGAGCAGCTATCCTCCTACCTCTGCCTCCCGAGGCCTGGGATAGCTGAAAGCAGAAGCCCAGGGGCCTCCAGGAACCTTCCAGAGCCACCCCGAGAGTCAGCTGATGCATGCTGTTGGGGTCACTGACTGCTTCTCAGAGAACCCCAGTTCTGTGCTGCTGCTACAAGGCCCTCGTTGGTCTTCCATGCCCACCTGTTCCTGTGGCTGCGGGGCCAGCAAGTCTGTACTGGCCAGGCAGGACCTGTGGGGAAGGGATGGCTGAGACTGGCCAGCTCAGATCTATGCACAGGACTGGACATGCTCACGGAGAAGAGGGTGAGGGTTCTGCCCACAGCTGTCAGGGTGTTTGGGGGCACTGGGGTTCACACGGCAGACGCAGGCACTGGGGTGTGGCCCGAGGTATGGTAAGCCAGGAGGAAGGCCAGGTCTCAGAGGACAGTCCTGGGACTGACCAAGGTGGTGGCTGTTGCACAGCGTTCAGAAGACCCCAGTTTAAATCTTAGCCCAGAACGTCTTAAGTCCCAGCACTTGGGAGGACCACTGTGGGTTCGAGAAGCTGCCTGGACTAGCTGAGTTCTAGTCAGCCTGAGCTAGAGTGAGATCCCACCTCCAAAGAACAACAAGAGGATTGGAGATGCCTCAGCGGCTAAAGGCACTCACTTGCAAAGCCTCATGGCCTGATTTCAATTCCTCAGTACCCACATAAAGCCAGATGCACAAAGTAGCATATGCATCTGGAGTTCATTTGCAGCAGCAAGACACCCTGGCATGCCCATACTCACATTCTTTCTCTCTGTTCACATATGCATGCATTTAATCCCAGCACTTGGAGGCAGAGGCAAGGGGATCGCCATGAGTTCGAGGCCAGCCTGAGATTACACAGTGAATTTCAGGTCAGCCTGGGCTAGAGTGAGACCCTATTTTGAAAAACCAATATATATATATATATATATATATATATATATATATATATATATATATATATATATGATAAAAATAAGTGTTGGAGAGTTGACTCAGTGGCTAAGGCACTTGCCAACAAAGCCTAATGACCCCAGTTCAATTCCCCAGGACCCACATAAGCCAGATATACAAAGTGGCATATGCATCTGGAGTCTGTTTGCCCTAGTGCACCCATACTCTCTCTCTCTGCTTGCAAATAAATAATTTTTAAAAATATTGTATTTATTCATTTTTCAAGCAAAGAGAGAAAGAGAAAGAGAGAGAGAGAGAGAGAGAGAGAGAGAGAGAGAGAGAGAGAGAGAGAGAGAGGGAGCATGCACCAGGGCCACCACCTTGTGGGTCTGGCTTATGTGGGTCCTAGGGAATTGAGCCAGGGGCCTTAGGCACTGGAGGCAAGTGCCTTAACCGCTGAGCCATCTCTCCAGCCCTGCTAGAAAATAAATAATAAAATATTTTTTTAATAAAGAAAAGAATTAGAGAACCTTACTGTGTGTGACATTGCAGAATGTCCCCTTGTGAGGGGCTGGATTAGACAGCTTTGGACCAGTTGATAGGAAACACCCTCAAGGGTGGAATCTTACATCTAGGCTTGCCTGGCCTGTCTCAGCTCACCACACCTGCTCCACTCACAGGATCAACTCACCCAATCAGATCTCTCCCGAGCTCAAACCTTGCCTCTGAGCCCAAACTCATAGGGATCCCTGGCAACTTCCCATCTTCCAGAGCGTGAACTCCAACTTGAGCTCAGGTTTGCTTCTCCTCCCTGGATCTCGTGTGAGACACAGCTCCAAGCCTGTCCTCTCGCCGGTGGGAAGGGACATTTCTTATTATTTTATTTTGTGGTTGTTCCAGGTAGGGTCTCACTCTAGCCCAGGCTGACCTGGAATTCACTATGTAGTCTCAGGATGGCCTTGAACTCATGGCGATCCTCCTACCTCTGCCTCCTGAGTGCCACCATGCCCAGCTTTTTACTATTTAATCTCTTTGGATGGGTACACCTTTTAAAACCCCTTTATATATATTTTTTGTGTCCAGGGTCATTCTTACACCTGGGCCCTGACCATGTGGTTTATTTTCTCTTCTCTCCTGGTCACGTTCCTTCCCCCTCTGCCTCCTTTCTCAGCCTTCAAACCCTTCACTTTTGATAGTTGGATAAAATGTGGTTTCAAAATTGTTCTTGTTGCTGGGCGTGGTGGCGCACACCTTTAATCCCAGCACTCGGGAGGCAGAGGTAGGAAGATCACTGTGAGTTCAAGGCCACCCTGAGACTACACAGTGAATTCCAGGTCAGCTTGGAATAGAGTGAGACCCTACCTCGAAAAATTTTCCTGTTTCCCTCTGCACTGTCACCCACCTGGCCTGTTGTGAGCATGCTACTGTGGGGCACAGTCCCAGCTGAGGCCCACCCGATTCTTTAGCATGAGCTGAACTGTGAGCTGGTGTCGCTGGTTTCCCAAGGGCATAGCTCGGCTCTGCTCTGGAACACCACATCAGATGTGAGGCAGGAAACAGGTCTTGGCCTCCTCTGGCCTCTGACAGTTTCTCCCACCTTGACCGATGACCTTGATGGTTTGGAGGTGCATTGGCTGGCAATATGCACACGGTGCTTCCATTGGGACTTGGCTCACCTTTTCCTTGTGGTTAGATTGGCGACACAGGTTCCAGGCAGAAAGCAAACAGGAAGGTGCTCTTTGCCTCCCATCACAGCAAGAAAACAGACTCGACATGATTTGTCACTCACGTCGCCAAGATGCTGTTTGTCAGGTGATTTAGGGGAGGTGTGTCTTCACTGGACACACCCCTGACTGCAGGGAGGACGGCCCATCGGGCTCTGGCCTGCAGAGAAGCCCAGCATAAACCGTCAGGGGACCACCGTGGTTTATTTTGGTGGTAGGATCCAGGCTCTTCCATATGCGAGTCCAGGGCTCTATCACCAAGGCATCCCCAGCCTTTGTCTTTTTGGGACAAGGTCTCCATACAGCTCAGGCTGGCTTTGAACTCTTGATCCTCTTGCCTTCTGCTGCGGAGTCGGAGTGCTGGGGTGACAGTTATCACGTGTCTTTGGGAATGGTGGGAGGTTCAGTTTTATTTTGTATGTATTTGTTCTTATGTCAAAGGCTCTCCTTTCTCTTTGGAGGTCCTTCATGTCTTTACCCACAGCCCAGGCCGAATCTTGGCTGTGCCTGTGACTGTCTGTGTGGCCTTGGGGACTTATTATGATGTGGGTCTGGTCTCAGGGCAGTAATAGAAACCTGGTTTAACCAGACATTTTTTCCCTCATGACAAGAAGTCCTGAAGTGGACTTCCTTTGAGCTGAGTGGCTGCTGTCGTTATTCCTGGCAGGGGGTGGTGTCCTCCTGGCTCAAAGTGGCTGCCGCTCCTCCAGCATCACTGCACTGTCCCCGAAGAAGAAGAACTGGGCATTGAAGGAAAGTGAGGCTTAGAGACCATGGAACCCCTCCAGAGAGCTCTGCAGGATGAGGGATCACACATTCGTAAGGCATTGGTAGAGTCCTTGTATCATACTGCATGTGCCTCTCCAAGCTTCCTGGGGTGCTTGGTGACCTGGGGGGTTGTGAAAGTGACCTCTGCTCATGTAGGTGGCTGGCCTGGGCTTTCATCCCTCCCCACAGTGGGGTTGACTCAGGCTCAGTGGGCTGTGGGTAGGTGTGGGGAATTGAGGCTTTTGGACTGACCCTGAAACCAGGCTCAGGAGAGGGCTGGAGGATGGCCCGCTTCTTGGGGGTGAGGCAAAGGATGCCAGCTCAGTGGCAGGTGGACTTGGACCTGCCTGTTCTGAGTGAGCCAGATGGACAGGGCTGCAGTGGTAACCAACTCCAAAAGCCACCAAACAGGGGACACTTAGGCAGCCAGGCCCCATGGGCAGCTGTATGTGGCTGGTGACCCACTACTCACCACCTTTTGAGATGGAACTGTGGGAGGGCATGGCGTGCTGGATTTGGACACAGTTCTTTCAGAGGCAAACTATGTTCTGTTCATATCTGGCCTGCCACTGCCTTTATAAATAAAGTTTTAATGGAACATAGCCATGTCCTTTGAGAAAGGGATCTCACTGTGGAGGGCAGGTTGGCCTGGAGCTCAATCCTCCTGCCTTAGCCTTGAGTGCTGGGATTACATGAGAGCCATCATACCAGGCCCCAGCCAGGGCTTTGTTTACAGACTAGCAGTTTGGGGGGACAAGGACAGAGTTCAGTTATTGGGACAGCCTCTAAAACATTGATTGTTGGGCCCATTGCAGACAGCATTGCTGGCCCAGGCCTGTGTGGAAAGTTTCGGGCACCAGGGATGTGTGGGTGGGAGGTGCAGGGCTGTGGAAGGTTTGGAGGCAGGAGTGGGAGATAGCATGGGTGTGTAAAGGCCCTGAGGTCAGGGGTCGGCTTACCGCAAAGGGTTGCCTAATTGGGGGCTTCTGTAGCTGCTCTGACCAAGCCAGAACCATTTTGCCCTGTCGTGAGCTGTGCCAGTAACTAGGCATCTTTGAGGAAAGAGCTGGCTGCTGGCGTGGGCTGCCAGGGAGAGGATGTGCAAGCCTCTGGGCTCTGAGAGAGGCATCAGATTAGACTCAGGGCAACTGCTCCCTTGACCATGCCAGAGCGTGTGGCCCCAGCGCTGTCAGACACCGATTTTCCAAGAGAAACCACCAGGCAGCCTGGTTTCCATGGGCAATCTGATTGGCAGTCGGTGCCCAGGATGACCTCCAGGTATTCACTATGTATTCTCAGGGTGGCCTTGAACTCAGTGTGAGCCTCCCAGTGCTGGGATTAAAGACGTGCCCCTGCGAGCCACGCACATGCTGCAGGGAAGGAAGGGTGCCAAGGTGGGATGGGGAGAGCCCACAGGTCGGAGAGAGGATGGGATCAAGTTTCTGCCCTGACCTAGCCAACCACAGAGCACTGGAATATTCTAGCCTGTTAGATTTAATAGGGGTGGGGAGCCAGCGCCCAGAGCCTTGGAGACTCCATGCTGAGTCCCCTGAGGTGCTCAGGGGTGCAGCCACAGGTGCTGCTCTGTCCTTAAGGAGCTTGAGAGGTGATATGTGTGGTGTTGAGCAGCACAGATGGGTGATTTGTGGATTTTCTGCTGTGAGGGTGGCTGGGGCCGGCCTTCCTTCCCGGGTGGGAGCTGCCCTGACCCGTGTTTGCAGCCGCCCTCCTGCGCTGACTCCAGCACCTGACCACCGTTGGTATCCTGTGGGTTCAGGCAGGCTGTGACCCCAGTCAACCTGGCTTGATCAAAGAAGCGAGTTCATTGACCCCAACCCGGCACAGTCCCAGGGTGAACCCCTGGTTCACAGGGTGCCCACGTCGGGTCACTCTGCCTCCCTGGGTGGCTGCAGGCCCAGGGCTCCTTGGTGGCAGGCTCTGGGCTCCACCGCCCAGGGAGTAATTTATAGTCATCTAGGGAAGGATCCCATTGGTCCTGCTCAGATCACACGATCAGCCCTGGCCCAGTCACTGCGGGCGGATGGAGCTGCAGCTGGGGGGTTGGGCAGGAGGGGGGAGGCCACCCCAGGGGCACGGCCCCCATCCTTTCCAGGAGCTTGTCTAAGCGCCCTCCATCCTGACCTCTGGTCTGTGGGGAAACTCCAGCTTTTCTCGCCATCTTCCAGGCAAGGAAAACCACCTTGTTTGGAGTGGCTTATTCTCGGCCATTTCCTCATCTGTGTCACCCTCCAGGGCTGTGTAACCCTTGCTAGGTTCCCCTGTCCTGGCTCCCATCTTCCCATCCCAGGAGAGGCCTCTCGTGCTGAAGTCCGGGCCTGCGCTGCTTGTTACCTATATGGACCTCCCTCTTCTTTTTGGAAGTCTAGAAGTCTCCCTGTAGGTAGAACCAACTCGGAAAGGAAGAGATCTCATTGGGAGTTCAAGGCCAGCCTAGGTTAACTGGCATCCTGCCTCAACCCCCACCCCCACCCCAAGGAAGGGGAAGCTGCCTCCCCAGCTCTGGCCAAAGTCCCTGGGGCAGCTTTGTTCCTACAGGAGACTAACTTTGAGTCTGGCATGGAGGTCCCAGGGGTCCAAGCCCCACCCTGGACTGGTGACTGCTATGGTGGGCAGCCGTTGATACAGCTGCAACCGGGTTCTGGTGATAGGTCAAGTTTGAGTCTTGGGGTGTCCTGCCTTGAGTAGTGCCTGCAACCTGCAGGAGTCCACAAACCGCTAGGAGGAGCAGGACAAAGGGAGCTCTTCCTCCCCAGCCTGGCTTCCTGAAGGGCTTGGTGTTTTGAAAAAGGAGCATGGGTGGGGCCCAGGGGAGAAAAGCCAGGGACTCCATGGTGCCCGTGGTGACAGGGGTATCTGTCACGTACAAGGGCCCACAGCAGAGGGGCATAGCCCTCATCTTGGTAACAATTATGTGCTCTCCACTTACCTGGCTCCTCCTGGCAGACTGGGGTTCTCTGTCTGCTCCGGGTGTGTCCCCATGTTGGTGGCCCGGGTCCCTCAGGCAGCTGCTTTGGCTAGAGTAGCGGAAGCTTGGGCATAAGGTGACTCCCGACACCGAACAGTGACAGAACTGAGTGGATTTCCACCCTTGACATTGCATCTGGGCTTTTGTTGGTTCAGAAGCCTGTGGTACCAGCACCCCTGCCTTTCGAGCAAGCTTCCCAGACTGTAAGGACTGAGGATTTTTTCCCCATGGACACCCAGAAGGCAAAGCAGATGTCTCCTAACTCCCACCCACCCTCTGAGTTGTGCGGTTTCCCGTGGGCATGGTGCAGGGAAGCTGCCCAGAGAGCGGCTCTTTCCCTTCCCTGTACTTGCCTGAGTCCCTCCCGAGGGGGCTGGGGCTGTAGTGGGGATCCTTGGGGCAGAGGTAGGAGGATCACCGTGAGTTCGAGGCCAGCCTAAGATTAGAGTGAGTGCCAGGTCAGCCTGGGCTAGAGTGAGACCCTACCTGGGGAAAAAAAAA
>PVHP010037928.1:0-17112 GCA_004024765.1 Zapus hudsonius | reverse complement strand
GTGAGATGATGTGATGCCCCACCCCAGGCTACCACTCTGTGTGACAGACAAGGAGCAGTGATTTCATTAACTGACCCCTTTGCTTATGGCAGGTTCCCTTCTTTTTAATTTTTTAAATATTTATTTTTAATTAAAATATTTATTTATTTGAGAGAGAGAGAGAGAGAGAGAGAGAGAGAGAGAGAGAGAGAGAGAGAGAATATGGGCACACCAGGGCCTCCAAGCCACTGCAAATGAACTCCAGACACATGCGCCCTCTTGTGCATCTGGCTGTATATGGGCACTGGGGAATCGAACTCTGGTCCTTCTGCATTGCAGGCAAACGCCTTAGCCGCTAAGCCATCTCTTCAGCCCAATATTTATTTGAAAGAGGTAGACAGAGAGAATGGACACGCCAGGGCCTCTACCCACTACAAAGGAACTCCAGATGCATGTGTCACCTTGTGCATCTGGCTTTATGTGGGTACTGGGAAATTGAATTTGGGTCCTTCTTGCTTTTCAGGCAAAACACCTTAACTGCTAAACTATCTCTTCAGCCCTGGTTCCCTTCTTGATGTCCTCTCTGGAGGCTTTCTGGAGAAAGGTTGCTTAACTGGCCCCAGGCTGGAGGAGCTATGGAGGAAAAGGGTATGGGGTACACTCAGAATGAATGAGGGTCCTGCCATAGATGTCACATGGCCTTCTATAGGTTGACCTGCTACAATTATGCCCTGTTCTGGGCATTCTGGTACTCTACTATATCCTCAAGAGGGGGGCCACTGAGTTCAGCCTGGGGCATGGAGGAGCAGCCTTGAGTTCCACCCCTGCACAACCTGTAGTGACCATCTGGTACAGTCCACTGGACTCCCAGCATATGAGGGAGAGGGAAGGCAGGGAGAGAGGCTAAGGTTATTTAATATCCCCCCCACCAGATTCTCTGCCTCCCTAACTCCAGAGTAAGCTTTGAATTCTCCAGATCTCAGCCCAGTGTTGTGACGCACGCCTTTAATCCTAGCTCTGGGAAGGCAGAGGTAAGAGGATCGCTGTGAGTTTGACAGAGTGAGTTCCATATCAACCTGGGCTAGAGAGAACCTGCCTCAGATCCCCCTCCCCTCCTCAAAAACAAAACAAAAAACTCACAAAACTGAATTCTCCAGTCCAGAAGTTTTAGAAACTGACCTATTTGTTGGGATAAGTGGTTGGTTCTGGGTTTGGGGACAAGGGCATGTCACGGAGGGTAGATGACAGCAGGTTCCAGGCTGGAGGGGAAGCATGAGAGTGGGCAAGGGTTTTCACAGGAACCAGGCTGAGGTCCAGATGTAGGGTGTGGGGAGGGGCTGGAACAGAAGAGAATGGTGATCAGAAACCAGGACTGAAAGAGCTATGGCTGGGCCTGCCTGAGAGCTCCTGCCCCCCAGCCCACCCTTCCCCTGGGATATCTCCATCACAGTGTGGCAAAATCTCTATCACTTTTCATGTCTATGTAACAAATTGTCACAAAAGGTAGCAGTTTAAAACACAAGTTTATTAAATCCAAACTCAATGGGTCAGAAGTCTGGGTCTTCTGCACAGCCTTACCAGTCTGAAGTCAGGGGTCTGACTGGCCACTTGGGGGCTCTTGGGTAGAGGATGGGGAAAACTTTGTGCCCAATCTTCAGGATGTTGGCAGAACTCGGTTCCTAGTGGTCACAGTTTTTTTCTCCTCTGTTGGCTGTGGGTCAGAGCATCTGTCAGCCCCTGGGACTACTCACAGTTCCTGACCTCCTGTCTTCAAAGCCAGCAGTGGAGATCCTCTGTGATGTTAATTCCCTCTCATGCAGAAAGCAGAGGGCACACAGCCCACCAGCTGGTCTGCCCATCTGTGGATGCCCCATACCCATCCCAGGCCTTAATAGGAGGAAAAGGAGGGGGTGTGACTGCCAAGGACACAGAAAAATTCTTGAACAATGTTTAATGAAGTCAGATTCAGGGAGCCTTGCAGTGGCCAGGAGGCTGAATGATGGAGTCAGAGGGGTAGAGTATGCATGCACAGGAACCCAAGGGGCCAGTGTCTGGCTGGAGATAAGCATCGCCAAATTGACCAGTATCAGAGGCTGAGGCGAGCCTGGATCCAGGGGCTGTACTTCGCTACGTTGGTATAGACACCCGGGCGGTTGGGCAGGGCACAGCCCTTGCCCCAGCTCACCACACCCACCAGGACCCAGTGCCCCGACCACATGCAGGCCAGAGGTCCCCCGGAGTCACCCTGTTGGAAAAAGGCAAGCTCAGGTCCCAGCACTTCCTAGGCATGGTTGGGGCCTGGAGTCTAGACTCAGAGTGTGTGAGTGGGTGGACACACCTGGCAGGCGTCCTTGTGGCCCTTGCGGTAGCCAGCACATAGGTTCCCCGGCAGCACTATACGCTCAGCCTGGGGCACATCTGCACCCAAATGGTAGAGGCGGTCACAGACGCGAGAGTCCAGCAGTGGCACCCTCACTCCTTGCAGGGGTCGTCCCTCTGGGAGTGGCACTGAGAAAAAAGGGAGACAGCTGAGAACCAGGAGAGGGCAAGGGATGAATGAGCTTGGTGGGAGAAGCTGAGCTAGAGTCGCCTGGCCAGAGGGGACATCCAGAGTATGACTGGGAGGAGGTGTGGATCCTCAGGAGTAGCTCGAGCTGAGCATGTGGCATACACCTCTAATTCCAGCTGTGGTCTGTGGTCTACATAGTTCAGAACAGCCTGGGCTACAGAATGAGACCCAGTCCCAAAATGGAAGGGCGGGGAGGGAGGGAGAGAGAAAGGAAAAATGAGAAAAGCAAAAAAAAAAAAAGAAAACCACACGAGTCCCACTTGGTCTGAGAGGCCTGAACTCACAGATGTAGAGTAAGAGGGGGCTCGCAGTGTCCCCACCTCACCCCCTGTGGCTTGCTCAAGGGCCTCACCTCCTGGGCTGAGGCTGCCCCAGCCAGTGACCCAGCACGGAGCGGCGGGCGGCGGGCGCGCGCCTGGTGCGGGCAGGCAGACCGGTTGGACCCGGGAGCTCAGGGGCACTGGGCGGCGCAGCTGCACCAGAGCCAGGTCGCCTCGGGCCTCATCCTCAGAGTGATCCGGGGGCAGCAGTACCCTCCGCAAGGGAGCCCAGAGCTGGTGCGGTGATTTGAAGCCCAGACGCAGCGCCCCCAGAAGCACACTGTACTCTGATGGCCTCGCCCATCTGCTGAACGGGATAGTGACAACACGTGACCTTGACCCCGTGGGAACCAGTTCCACCCACACCTCCTAGGAGCCACCTTTTCTCTCCACACTTTCTCGGGCCTTGCTGTCCCTGCAGCCCTTGGGTGGGAGAGCGGACCTGGGGAAGCAGTGTGCCGCTGTCAGCACCCACTGGGATGCAACGAGTGACCCTCCGCACACGTGGGCCCCATGGTGCTGGATGCTCGCCTGCCACGGCCACTCTCCTTCCTGAGCGTCCCGACCCCCAACGATCCGGCTGGACACACGGGGCTGCCCACAGGCTGAGAGGACAAGGGGACCGTGAGGGTTGAGGGCTGGGCGCCCGGGACATGGGTGAGGGTGGGAGACAACGGCAAGTTGGGAAGGAGGTGACTTTCTGAGGCTTCCTTACTTGACGCACACGCCTGCATCCCAGCTCCTGCAGGAGGAAAGGGGGAAGGGCCTGGATTAGGGCTTCGGTGTTGGGTAACAGGCCTCTGGGGTCAGAGATTCGGAAGGAGGTAAAGTAGATGTGTTATGTTGACCTCATGCCAAGCTTCCAGTGCGGTTGTTTGTCCAGTTTACCAGAGCAGTGGGAGGCAGGGGTGGGATGTAGGCTCTTCACAGCACATTCAGATTTAGGGAGCTCAAGCAACAAGGCCTTGGAATAAAGATCCGAATGCCTCACGCGCTCTGGATGAACCAGACTCAGAAAGGGGTGAGGTGGGCAACCTGCTAAGTTCTGTGTGGCCCGCACCCCTAGCCCTTGCCCCACTCACCCAGCACCAACAGGAACAAGATCTGGAGGTGAGAAGCGCCCTTCATTCTACCATCAGTGCTGGGCTAGGTACTGGTAGCACTGTCCAGGGCCTGGTCTCTGGTCTGGAGGCAGCAGGGAGCAGAGAGGTACATCCCAGCCCTGGGGCACACCCCACCCCATCCCCTACCTTTGTGTTGGCTTTGTCTGCGACCCCACCCCATTTCTGCCTGGTCCTGGACCTGTCTGTACTACCAAGACTCTAGTTTTCCTTTTCCTAGGCTTTTCCTGTGGACAAGCATACAGGTCCCCATCTTTTTTTTTCTTCAAGGTAGGGTCTCACTCTAGCCTAGGCTGACCTGGAACTCACTGTAGTCTCAGGCTAGCCCTGAACTCACAGCGATCCTCCTACCTCTGCCTCCCTAGTTCTGGGATTAAAGGCGTGTGCCACCATGCCTGGCTGGTCCCCACTTTTTAAGTGGGCATCCTAGGCTTCGTGGACACTGGAGCCCCCTCCTCCCAATCTCAACTTTCATTTCCATTTCCCAGAAGCTGCCCCTGGCCTGCCTGGTAGCCCTCAGACGACCCTGCTCTCACCCTGGAGGCTTGGTGCCCTCTGCTGAGTGGGACCAGGGGAGGGCCTGGGGGTTTAAAGGGCAGAGGGCGTGAAAGCCCAGGTAATTAATAAGGCCTGGGCGGTGGGGCTGTGGCTTCACCTGACCAGACTCAAACAAAGATGCTTTGAACAGAACTTTAGAGGTGGCAGAAAAGGGACACCAGGTGCTGAGAACTGGGTAGGGGTGGGTGTTTGGTGGGGAGCTGTGGTCAGGCCAGGAAGCTCCAGAAGATTCCTTAGCAGCTCATCTCTGATCCTGATCCTGCCTCTTTGGGAGGCTGGGTCACCAGGGCTTCTGAGCTCTATTGTTCTGCTCTAATACCAGTTTAGCCAGGCCTGCCTGCCCTACCTGGAGCCCAGAGCCCAGGCCCTCCACTTCACACAGAGACCTCAGCCTGCCAAGCCCCACCTGGATCCCAGTACTGTGTGAATTTAGAGTGGAATGACTGGTGTTAAGTTGGTAGTCCCCCCCCCTTATTTTATTTTATTTTAGTTTTTCAAGGCAGGGTCTCTAGCTCAGGCTGACCTGGAATTCATTATGTATTCTCAGGGTGGCTTTGAACTCATGATGATCCTCCTGCCTCTGCTTCCAGAGTACTGGGATTAAAGGTGTGCATCACCACACCCAGCTTGGTAGTACCCCTTTTTGTGACTCAAAACAGAAGCATGGATGGCCTTGGGGAACAGTTCTCTCTTTGGTTTGGGGTAGCCAGGGTAGAGCAAGGTTGCTGGTCTAGGGTGAGGTCAGGAGATGCTGGGGGCCAGGGAATGCCCTTCTCACAGGCCCAGAGGAAGGCTGGGACCAGGAGAGTGGCCAAGTTCCTGAGTCTCCTCTGGAGTTCATTCATACACAGTGTTCAACCTACTGGAAGGTTCTGAACCTCTTTTCTGGCAGCTCAGGCCCTTGCTCATTGCCCCCTCCCTAAGGAGGCTCATTGCCCCCTCCTTATCCTGGTCATACCACCTCTATGGCCTTTCCAGTGTCATGATTTGTTAATTGTTGGGGAGGATTTGATTTGCATGTTTGTATTGACCCTATGAGGCAGGGTAAGGGCTTTCTAAAAGTTCCAGAGCTCTCTCTCTTCCCCTCCCACCTGGCCATGCATAGACTAGGTCTGGGGATTTGGAATCTTCCTGTTATGCTAGTTATGTAATTGAGGATAACTCTAGGCTGAGAAGAGGGAACACCACCTCTTAGTAGTCTACCTCAGCACATCGCACAAGGTCCTCTTTCAGGGTGGTTTACCTTCCCACAAATCTCTCTGGTCTCTGGCTTTCCTGCTCCCTGGTGTGTTTGCCTCCTCCTCCCCTCTTTCCCTTCCTATTTCTTCCACCCCCATGCCATTACAATAAAGTCTTGATCTCAAGAAACAGTTTGTCTTGGTTCCTTTATTTCAAACCCCAAATCTTCAAAATATGTATTTATTTAAAAGGAGACAGAGAGAGGGAGAGAGAGAGAGAGAGAGAGAGAAAGAGAGAGAGAGAGAGAGAGAGAGAGAGAGAGAGAGAGAGAGAAAGAGAGAAAGAGAGAAAGAGAGAAAGAGAGAATGGGTGGACCAGGGCCTCCAGCCACTGTAAACGAACTCCAGATGCATGTGTCACTTTGTGCTTCTGGCTTTACATGGGTACTGGGGAATTAAACCTGGGTCATTAGGCTTTGCAGGCAAGCCCTTTAACCACTGAGCCATCTATCCAGCTCTTGAACTCAAAATATTAACAGGCCTGTGTCCCTCTATCAATCAGCTTGGGCCACCACAACTGACAAGCACAGGTTGGGTGGCTTAAAAAATTTATATCTCAAGGTTTAGGAAGCTAGGAAGTTCAAGATCAACATGCCAGGAGGATGTTTGATTTTGTAGCTGCTCTTCTTGACCTGTAGGTGGCTTCCATCTCACTGTGTGCTGACCTTGGCCTCTGTGTGCAGAAAGGGAGAGACTGAGCAGAGACCAAAGATTGAGCTCTTGTCTCTTCTTCTTAAGACGAGGATCCTATGGGATCAGAAGTTTTAGAAAACTTTCATATATATATATATATATATATATATCCTCCTGAGTGCTGGGATTAAAGTCATGCACCACCACACCTGGTTCTTTTTACTTTTTATTGACAACTTCTATACACATAGACCATGATCATGATCCCCTTCCAACACCCTCCCCCCCGTAAAATACCATAAAAAACATAAAAATGTTCTGTCTTATTACGTGTGTGTGTGTGTGTGTGTGTGTGTGTGCACAAACCAGGGCCTCTAGTTGCTGCAAAGGAACACCAGATGCTTACACTACTTTTTCTTGTGTCAGGCTTTACATGGGTGATTGGGGAATTGAACTCAGGGCCCATCTGGGTTTTCAAACAAGTGCCTTTATCCACTGAGCCCTCTTCCCAGCGCCCAGAAATTCTTTCTGCAGTGCAGTCAGGAATCCCGGCTTCTCTTGGGAAAAGACCTTGAGCTACTACTGCAAGGGGCAGTGTGGAGCTGTGTCTCTGGCTCCTACCTCCCCCCTCCCCACCCTGCCCCACTAACAGGTCTGTTATTTGCAACCAAAGCCTGGGGCTCTAGATTGGACTGTCCATGGTGAACTGAGGGGAGGTGTCTAGGAAGCCACTGTTCTTCATAAAGTTCTGCAATGTCGCAACTAGGATATGCACACATGTTTATTAGCAAACGTGACAGGGGACAAGAGCTTGGTCAAACAGAAGTTTTTCACCCAATAGGGAATGTCATGAATGCTTTGGCCTCAAGTGCAGTTTCATGGACTCAGGTGAGCCTCAGAAGCAGGGAGGCCCATGCAGAGTGAGGAGGAGCAGCGGTGGGGCCAGGTCAGGCCTGGATGCACCATTGAGGATCATGGTTCTCTGGATCCAGTTGTAGTACTGACTGATGTTGGTATAGATGCCGGACTGGTTGGGCCGACCACAGCCCTCTCCCCAGCTCACAAGTTCAATCTGATACCACACCCCATCCAGGTCTCAGGTCAGGGGTCCTCCTGAGTCACCCTGAGGACCAGCATGGGTGAACCTGGCCTAGGACTGAGGGAAAGGCCAGGGGAGCAGGGGTGCTATGGAGCTGACAGCCTGGGTACAAATCCATCTCCTTCCCTTGTTGGCAGCTGAAGTTCTGTTTCTGTATCTGCAAAGTGGGGCCCCATTCTCTTCCTTTAGGGGTGTCAGGATGATCAAGGAAGTACCAATAAATGGAACTGGTATGTGACAGATTTCTCATGAACGAACCCCAGAGGTGGGTTGGTGGTGGCCATGGTGGTGGCCATGGAAGAGCCCCCTGTTGTGGGGTAGGCATATTCACTGTGCAGGTGTCTGCACTGCCGTCTTTGGCACCAGCACAGACCATGCTGTCGTTGATGATGGCAGTATTGGGGGCAAATCTTAAACAGCTCATGACACCTGGTGTTGTTCATGATAGTGACTCATACTTCCTGAAGGCGGTAGGGTGCTGGTGGAGATGCTGGAGACAGGACAGAGAGAACACAATATTGGACTCTCCTCCACCCTCTAGCACAGGGGAAGCAAGGAGGACACAGATTTCATGGTGGTGGCCATGTTCCTGGTGATCACCAATCATCATAGATAGATGATCAACTGTTTAGCAAAAGGAACCCGTGGGCAGACAGCTGCTGTGGCTTCTTTGAGACTCAATCTTTCCATTTCTGCACTGTCGGGGAATAGTCTTTGAGTGTGTCAGCAGGGAGATGCCTTCACCAAAGCATAGATGGAAAGGAGCTAAGGATGCTATATGATAGTTTGGGGCTACAGGAGCCAAGATAAAGATCCCTAGTGAGATGACTCAGTGGGTACAGTCACAGTTTCTCCGCAACCAAGTAAAGCCAGATGCAAAATGACACATGCGTCTGGAGTTCATTTTGCAGTGGCAAGAGACCTTAGTGTGTGTAAGTCTGCGTGTGCAAACACACACACACAATTAATAAATATATATATATATATTTAAAAATCCTCAAATAGGGCCTCGTGAGATAGTTTATCAGTTAAAGGCACTTGCTTGCATATCCTGCAGGCCCGGGTTCAGTTCCCTGATACCCACATAAAGCCAGATGAAAGTGACAGGTGAGTCAGTGGCAAGAGGCCCTGGTTACCCATTTGCTCTCTCTCTCTCGTCCTTGTCTTCCTTTCCCTTGCTTGCAAATAAATGAAATATTTTTTAAAAATCCCCAAATATGGTCTGAAGAGATGACTCAGTGGTTAAGGTGCTTGCCTGCAAAGCCTAAGGGCCTAGGTTCAATTCCCCAGAATCCATGAAAAGCCAGATGCACAAGGTGGCATGCATGTGTGTGGAGTTTCTTTGCATTGGCTAGAGGCCCGGGAGTTCCCATTCTTTTTTTTTTTTTTTTTGGTTTTTCGAGGTAGGGTCTCACTCTAGCCCAGGCTGACCTGGAATTCACTATGTAGTCTCAGGGTGGCCTTGAACTCACGGCAATCCTCCTACCTCTGCCTCCTGAGTGCTGGGATTAAAGGCGTGCGCCACCACGCCCGGCTCCCATTCTTTCTCTCTATATATCGGCCTCTTTCTCTCTCACATAAACAAATAAATTTTTTAAATCCCCAAATATACCAGGTGTGGTGATACATGACTATAATCCCAGCATTGGTGCTGGCAAGAGGATTGAGAGTTCAAGGCCAGCCTGGATTCCAAGCAAAACACTGTCTTTTGGAATAGTCCCAACTTTGATGAGAGACAAACTTCAGATTCAAAGAGCTGAACAAAGTCTAAGTAGGACAAGTTCAAAGAGGTTCACATTAAGATACATGAGAAACAGCTAAAGACAATGACAGACGGGAGCTAGCACGCCAAGGGGCCTTCAACAACATCAAAGCTTATTTTTCAGAAACTATTGGAGATCAGAAAGCAGTAAAAAACACATTTAAAGTCAAAGGAGTAAGCGCGTTAACCAAGAATTCTGTATGCTAAAACCTATCCATGAAATGAAGGAAAAAATAAACATTCTACTGAACTGTTTTCCTTTCCTTTCTTTTCCTTTTTGTTTTTAACAGTGCTGGGATTGAACTCAAAGGCCCACACATACTAGGCAAACACATTTTCAGATAAATGCCAGCTGAGAGGGCTCATTTTTGCTGTCAGAAGCGTAGGACAAGAAGTCACACCTCGTAGTCACACAGACAAGGAGTGCCTGGGTGGTGGCTCAGGCCTATAATCATAATCCCAGTGCTCTGGAGGCTGAGGTAAGAGGCTCACTGTGAGGTTGAGGCTGGAGAGATGGCTCAGTGGTTAAGTGCGCTTCCTGCGCAAGCATGAGGGCCTGAGGAAATGTGAGACTATGAGTTCAAATCTCCAGGACTCACATAAACAGCTGGGCATCACCACGCATGCCCATAGCCCCCATAGCCCCAGTCCTGAAGGGGCACAGAGACCCAAGAATCATTGGAGCTTGTGGGGAAAAAAATAACACCAAAACCAAAAAATGACGAGCTCCAGAATCAAGTAAGAGATTTTGGCTTGAAGTAAGACCAGGTGGAAGAGCGATGGAGCCGGACACCGACATTCCAGCTCTGGCTACCGTAGCTGAGTGCACAGAGGATCACACGGGCGCACGCACCGCATACACACACACACACACACACACACACACACACACACAAGAAAGAAAAAAAGAAGACTCAAACAGCCCAATTATCCTCTTAAATCATCAGAAAAATATTTCCAGTTCATCCAAGGTAAAGTGAATTTTTCCACACTCAGGAACGTCCAGGGTCTGTTTGATCCACTGAACTTAGAAATGGAATTGAAGGAGTACAACACGTTAGCATCTTCTGTTTCCTTTCATTTCAAACTTCTCTGGATATTTTGAGAGATATTGATGAGACTATTGTGTGTGTATATATACATATATAATATTTATATAATAAATATATAATATTTCAGTCAGGGTGTTTATTTTTCCTTCATTTCATAAAGGATAGTTTTTTTTTTATTGGTTTTTCGAGGTAGGGTCTCACTCTAGTTCAGGCTGACCTGGAATTCACTGGAGTCTCAGGCTGGCCTTGAACTCACAGCGATTCTCCTACCTCTGCCTCCTGAGTGCTGGGATTAAAGGCGTGTGCCACCACGCCCGGCTAAGGATAGTTTTTATCATACAGAATTCTTGGTTAGCTTGCTTTCTCTTTTGACTTTAAATATGTCTTTTACTGCTTTCTGATTGCTGATGGTTTCTGACAAATAAACTCTTGATATTGTTGAAGGTCCCTTGAAGTGCTAGCCCACTCTAACACAGGCCAGAAACTCACTCTGTAGTCCAGACTGGCCTTGAACTCATAATGATCATCCTATCTCAGATCCTCCTACCTCAGGTTCCCTAGTGCTGGGATTATAGGCATGCATCCCTTCTTGGCTCAAGATATATTTGTGTGTATGTATGTGTATATGTATATATATATGTGTATATGTGCACATATGTGTGTATGTATGTGTATGTGTGTGTTATGTACATGCGCTGTAGGCATGTGTGTGAAGATGCTCATGCCTTTTGCATGCAATGTGAGAACCAGAGGAAGATGTTAGGCATTGAACCCAGGGATCCATGCATGCAGTGCTGGGTGTTGGTTTGAATCAGGTGTCGCCCAGAAACTCCTATGCTCTGAATGCTTGGTCCCCAGATGATGGCAATTTGGGAGGTGGCGTCTTGTTGGGCGAGGTGTATGGTTGGGGATGGGCTTAGTGATGTCATAGCCAGTTTCCCCTTGCCAGAGTTCAGCTCCCTCTCCAGCTACTGATTTCCACCTGCTGTGGCAGAGATGATGTCCAGCCTCTGCTCATGCCACGCTTTCCCCTGCCATCATGAAGCTTCCCCTCCAGACTGTAAGCCAAAAGAAACCCTTTCTTCCCATCAGCTGCTTTTGGTGGGGTGTTTGTCCCAGCAACGTGAAGATAGCTACAACAGTAAACAAGCACACTACCAACTGAGCCCACAAACCCTTTTTTTTTTTCTTTCAGGAACTAACGATCTGTCTCTGAAATCCAGTGGAAGAGCGGGATATGGCAGCTTGGAAGGTAGAGGCAGGAGGCCCAGAAATTCAAGGCCAGCCTGACATGAGACATGAGACCCTGTCACAAAAAATAAGATAAAATAAATTCCAATGAAAGCCAGGTGTGATAGCACACATCTGTAACCTCAGCACTTGAGAGGTTGAGACAAGAGGATCACACGTTCAAGACCAGCCTGGGCTACATAGTAAGATACTGGCCAATAAATACATTAAAAGCCTATGACTAGGAAGGTCATAGGTGCTGGAGGGCAGCTACTATAGTTATTTGGCCAACTAAATATGCTGTGACCATATGCTTATGCTCATAGGTTAGTGAGACTCATCTTTGTTCAGAGAAGATGGTTTTTGCACTTGGCGGTGGTGATTGCTGGGGAGCCTCAAAACTTATCAAAAGGGGCTGGAGAGATGGCTAAATGGTTAAGGTGCTTGCCTGCAAAGCCTAATTACCCAGGTTCTATTCCCTAGTAACCACATAAAGCCAGATGCAAAAAGTGGCACATGCATCTGGAGTATATTTGCAGTGGCTGGAGGCCCTAGTGTGCCCATTTTCTCTCTCTTTTTTTTTTTGGCTGTCTCTCTTCTCTCTCTCTTTGTAGATAAATAAATAAATAAAATTAATAAAACCTTGTCAATGTGCTGAGAATAGGTGACTGGTAAGGGCTCTGCACTAAATGAAACATCTCTATCATGCCCTCCAATTGTGGAACAGGAGGCAGAAAGAATGTAAGAGCCAAGGATGGGGAGAATGGCGGTGCAATGCCCTTTTGACACCTGCAGGTGTCACTGTACTCATGACATCACAGTGGTTGTCATTTCCCACACAAGACGTGCACAATATTGGGCCCATCAACCCAATCATGGATGGGAGGGGAAAAAGATATCAACATAAAGAAAGGTTAATTGGAAAGAAGACGGGGCTCAGTGGAAGGAGAATGAAGGGGGCAAAAGATTGTAACAGGAGGAGATTATGATCAAAATAAAGGCAAAATAAAAAGAGAAAAGAAAGCAGGGCATGGTGGCCTAAGCCTTTAATCCCAGGACTCAGGAGCCAGAGGTAGATCACTATGAGATAGAGGCCATCCTGGAAATACACAGTGAGTTTCAGGTCAGCCTGGGCTACAGTGAGACCATGCTGTGGAAAAAAAAAAAACAAACAGAAAAAATAAAAAGATGGTATTTTTTGATTATTGTTGGGAATATGAAGTCATGTGAGTGATGAGCAAACACTGCTGGATCCTCAGGAGTTCGTCAGAGGATTACCACATACCCAACAAGTGTATTTCTAAATAGATTTCTAAAATCCCTGAAAAGAGGTGTTCAAATGAAAGCATGTCTCCTTGCCCGGGGAAGATGGCTCAGAGGTTAAAGGCACTTGCTTGTAAAGTCTGTTTGTCAGGGTTCACTTCCCCAGCATTCATTTATAAACAGAAGCAAAATGTGGTGTACACTTTTGGTGTTTGGTTGCAGCAGCAAGAGACCCTTATACATTCACACACAGCTTGCACAGACACAGACACACAGATTCCCCCCTCCCCCACGAAGTTCATTGCCCATCCATTTACAAACTCATTGCATAGAAACCAGCCAAATATTTGTCAATCCATGAATGGATACACAAGCTGTGGCATAATGAAATTGTGGTCTACAGTAGGATAGTATTAGCCTGTAAAAATGAATGAAATCGAGGCTGGAGGGATGGCTCAGCAGGTAAGCGCATACCTTTAGCTGCTGAGCATCTCCCCGAGAGACTTAGCTGGTTAGCACACCGGCCACACAAGCACGAGAGCGTCTGAGAGGGTCTTAGCCAGCACACCTTCTATTTCCAGCACCCACACAAAAATCTGGGTGTGGCCATGCTTGCCTGTAAATCAGTTCTGTGCGAAGTGGAGACAGGAGAATCACTGTGGTCTCATTGGTCAGCCAGTCTAAGTGAAAAAAAAAAATAAAGCAGCTCCAGGGTCAGTGAAATCTGACTGATCTCAAGGAATCGTGCAGATGAGTGAGAGAGGGCGCCTGATGTATGGTTTGGGTGTGCAGATCTGCATGCCCTGTGCCCACCACAAAGCACGCACACACCACACCACACACACATCACACACGTGACACAAAAATGAATTACACTGATATACAATATGACACAGACCACTGAACCTTGAAGACAGGATATTATGTGAAAGAAGCCACGGGCAGTACGAGGCCACTGATAGGCAGTCCCCCAAAGAGCTGACTCCACACTCAGAACGCTGGGTAGTGTTTCTCAGTGAAGGCTGGGTGAGGATGAGGGACCCTAAAGGGTGGAAGCTAGGACAGTGTTGAGACGCCTAAATGAGCCCGAGTTGGACACTTTAAGTGGTGTGTTTAGTGTTATGTGCATTGGTCTTAAAAAAAAAATGAAAGAGAAAGGTGGGCAACTGGAGAAGACTGTGTTACATGAAAGGATCCTGACGGAAAAGACCACCTACTCCACCTACATTTGTATGGCAAGTCCAGAGGAAAAGCCACAGTCAGAAAACAACAGGCCTAAGGAAATGGGGGACTGAGGTTGACAAGAGTACTAAGCTTTCTTTTCTTCCTCTCTCTCCCTCCCCCCTCCCTCTCTCCTTCCTTCCTTACCTCCCTCTCTCCCTCCCCCCTCCCTCCCTCTTTTCCTTCCTGGGGCTCATGTAGCCCAAGTTTGCCTCAAGCTTGTCATGTGAGAGAGGATGGCCTGAACTTCTGATCCTCCTCCCTCACCTCCTGAGTTTTGGGACTATAGGTGCCACACCTAAACTGGGCTTCCTTCCTTCTTTCTTTTTTTAATATTTTATTTATTCATTTTCAAGCATATATATATATACGTATATGTATATATATACATATATATACACATATATATATACATATATATATATATATAGAGAGAGAGAGAGAGAGAGAGTACACCAGGGCCACCACCTTGTGGGTGTGGCTTATGTGGGACCTGGGGAATTGAACCCATGGCCTTAGGCACTAGAGGCAAGTGCCTTAACTGCTGAGCCAACTCTCCAGCCCCCTTCTTTCTTTTAATTGTGTGTTTGTGTATGAGATGTGCATGTTCATGTGTGTGACTGTGTGTGTACCACAGCATGCATGTGGATGTCAAAAGACAACCTGGAGTGTCAGTTCTCTGTTCTCACCTTGGTTTTGAGTCAGGGTCTCTTCACTGCTGCGTTCACTAGGCTAGCTGGCTCACAACCTTTGGGATTCCCCTGTCTCTGCTTCCCTTTCTGCCACAGGCAGCCTGAGATTATAGACATCCAGAAACCCAGCTTTCTATGGGTTCTGGAGATCCAAACTCAGGTCACCAGACTTGTGCAGCAAGTGCTTTCCCACTCAGCCTTCTCCCCGGCCTGGAGCTTTCTATGATGAAAATGCCATGGTTAGACAGTGATGAAGGCTTTAACCACCGAATGACATACTTCACTTGTAGCTTTAATAGGTTTTAAAAAAATATTATTTTGAAAAGTATTTTATTTACGAGAGAGAGAGAGAGAGAGAGAGAGAGAGAGAGAGAGAGAGAGAGAGAATGAGCACACGAGGGCCTGCAAACGAACTCCGGATGTGTGAGCCCCACTGTTTATCTGGCTTTATGTGGGCACTGGGGAATCAAACTCAGGTCCTTCTGCTTTGCAGAACAACATCTTAACCACTACACTATCTCTTCAGCCCGCTTTAATATCTTATAGGTTGTGAATTAAATCTCAGTATGAGGGACCACTTCCTCACAAGGTCACCCATGAGCTCCCAACCCTTGCTGGCTAGGAAGCACAGGTCTGGTATCAGCACCTCTGGTTGCTGTCTGGAAGAGAAGGGAGCTGAGGAGAAAAAGGAGAGGCAAAGGGAAAAGAGAGTGTGCAGGGCAACAGAGGACTCAGAGGGGTCCCAGAGACCCAGGAGGGGCTGCTGGGCCTTGTTATAGGTGGAGCAGGGTTAGGGTTAGCACCCAGCCCACAACATCCCCACCCCCTCTGTCCCGGCCTCACTCTTATTCTCATTGATGGCTCCCCAGCCGGTCACCCAGCAGTCGGGCTGGTGTTGGGACATGAAGGTGGAGGGCAGGACGCAGATGGGTTGAATGTACTTGTAGGTGACCCAGGAGGCCAGCCTCAGCAAGACAAGGTCATTGAACTTCTTTCTGGCTTGGGGGTTCACAATGACATCTTTTATACTGTACTGGCGCTGGGCCTCCTCTCCCGCCCGCTGCTTGTCGCGGGGACGGCCGGGGGCGGGGCGGGGACAGCTGCTGCCTAGTGCTGAGCCCCCACCCCGGGACCCTGCCCCCTGATGCCCCTATGCCCCCGGGACCCTGCCCCTGGTGACCCTATGCCCCCTGGACCCTGCCCCTGGATGCCACTATGCCCCCGGGACCCTGCCTCTGGATGCGCCTATGTCCCCCGGGACCCTGCCCCCTGATTACCCTATGCTCCTGGGACCCTGCCCCTGGATGCCCCTATGTCCCCGGAACTGCCTCTGGGTGTCCCTATGTCCCCGGGGCCCTGCCAAAAAGCAAAAAATGAAAAAAAATAAAAAATAAAAAAAATAAAAATAAAAAAAACAAACAAAATAGATAAAAATATACTGTACTGGCTACTACGGCCTTCGTGTTCCAGCTATGTCGCCTGATAGTGAACTTCCTCAACTGGACTCTCCAGCCTCATGGATCAATGAGCCTGGCACACAAGAAGAAGGCAGTCAGAGCCCTGGCCATCTGTGCCCACCCAGGCCCCACTCTGAGGTGACCATGGGGCTGCTATTACTTGCTCATTCTTGAAGCATTACCAAGCTCTTCCAGTGGACTGAAGGGCCCCTGTAGGAGCCCCAGAGTCTAGACCAGGCATAGGCAGAGTCCTTGCCCTGGGCACCGTGAGGGCAGGAGCAGGAAGGTCACCACCCCAAGAACATGGATTGAGCTTAGTCAAATATAGGGGAACCCTTGTGTAGTACAAAGAGGACGGAACAGGTATGGGGCCAGGGCAACGATTAAGTTGCACAACTGGCCTGGAGAGCTCTTTGCAGGCCACTGGGTTCCAGCACCTGTGTCCCTCCTCCTTCGGAGGAGGAAGCGGGAATGAGGGTTGTACCTCCAGGCTTTCATTGTTTTGAAACATTTGCTTATTCGTAAGCAGAGAGAGACAGAAAGAGAGAGAATGGGCGTGCTAGGGCCTCCAGCCGCTGCAAGTGAACTTCAGATACATGTGCTACTTTGTGCATCTGGCTTTACATGGGTACCAGGGAATTGAACTCAGGTCATTAGGATTTGCAGCCAAACTCCTTTAACAGATGAGCTGTCTATCTAGCACCCATGCTTCCTTTTGGATTGGAAAACAAATACACTAGAAGAGGGGAAGATGGCTGTCAGTAAGAGCACTTGCCGTGCAAGCATGAAGACCCTCAGCACCCATGTAAAACCTGGGCATGGCCACACATGCTTTATTTCCCTTTTTTTATTTTTATTTTTTTAAAATATTTTATTTATTCATTTTCAAGCAGAGAGATACACACACACACACACACA
>PVHP010037927.1:0-17118 GCA_004024765.1 Zapus hudsonius | reverse complement strand
TCTGCTTGGTAGGCAAACACCTTAACTGTTAACCCCACCACTCCTACCCTTCATTTATAATTCTTCGTGGCACTCCTTTCTTTCCTTCTTTCTTATTCAATCTTTAATTCTTTAAATGCATAATCTGGGAAATAAATTTCAGGCCATCTTTTAAAAATATTTTTATTTATTTATTTGAGAGACAGAAAGGCAGATAAGAAAAAGAAGTAGGGGTGGGCCAAGACCTCCTGCCACTGCAAATGAACTCCAGATGCATGTGCCACTTTGGGCACCTGGCATTAGGTAGGTATCAAAGACTCAAGCAGGCACCATCAGGCTTTGCAAGCAAGCACCTTTAACCAAAAAGCCGGATTTCCAGACCCATCTTTTTATAGAATGATCTTTCTCAGCATGGGAATAAAAAACCCAATTTTCTGTTCCACTTTAACTCCCAAAGATAAAATTTCCCAAGAATTACTTATTGAAACAATAGATTTGGGGAATGCCAAAAATATTGTCAAGATATTTAACCAATTTTGTTTGAGATACTAATCAAGAAAATCCAAGTTTGTGGTTGAGTTTCACTACTGATGGGTGGTATGTGAGTATGGAGGTTTCAGTGTTTTTGATAACCTGACATATCAGAAAAACTAACTTCTGAGCCATACAGTAGTAGACTGGTACTTGAAGCCACAAGGTCATCAGAGTATCAGAACCTCCATGTTGCAGTTCTGGGCACATCCATGGGACATTCATTGTCTGCTTTCTATGTTTCATGGTTCACATTCAAACTCAGAGCTGCTTCCAGAATGATTGAGGAGCATGCATGTAGATTCCATCTTCATAAAAAGTCTAGCTTGGATTTAAGATTCATTTCCCTATAGGAAATGTGTTTTCGGAAGGTTCATATGTGTGCAGGTTCACATAGGTGTGCATGAAAGCAAGAGGCCAATGTCAAGTGTCTTGCTGTTTCTCTCCCCCATATTTTTTGAGAAGAGCCTTTCACTGAACACAGAGCTCACATATTAGCTAGTCAAGCTACGCAATAAGCCATAGGAATTCTAATGCCTCTACCTCCTCAGCACTGGGATTGTTGTGTGTGCCACAGTGCCTGGCAATTTTATGTGGGTATTGGGGATTCAAACTGAGGTCCCAATGCTTACACGACAAACACAGTACACAAAGAGCCATACACCAGACCCCAGAGCAAGACTCTTATTCATGCACACCAATTAAATTGCTGCATTTAAGGATCCAAATTTTTTTTTCACAAAATAAACAATGGATTGATTGGAGGTGGTTCTGTCATGCCTCAAGGTGTTCTGGTTACATCAAAACCCTCAGTTCAATCATGGCTACTATAGCTTAATAGGTAGTTGTTCATGTTTATATCTGGGCTTTCATGAGCTCTAGTACAAAGCTCACAAATGTCTCTAAAATAATTTGTTCTGGAAATTTCCAAGCCTATTTTTTTGCACACTGAGCTGTACTTATGTTTGCAAGTATTGGTTTCTATCTGGACCTAAGTGCCTGCTGTTTTCAGGGACACTTCTTTGTATGAGCTTATCAGCTGTAACAGCTTTGATCTCAAAGCAATTTCCCCCAGTTTTATATATATATTTTCATCTTACTACAGCATCAACACTTTTATTTGCATTTCAAAATACATTCTGTTTAAATATCAGTTCATTAGACTTTTTACCATACAGTTTTCCTTGTGTTCATCAGAGTTCTTATTTTATTTAGTATCAATGATTTTTTTTTTAATTCTGTGTGAAAGCATGTTCATGTGTGTTCAGGAGCACATGTGTTTGGGTGCTCATGCATGTTTGTTCATGTATGTGTATAATCCAGAGGACAGTCTTAGGTGTCATTCTCAGGCACCAATATCTACTCTTTTGAGACAGTGTATTTATTAATTACTTTTGTTGTTGCTGCGACAAAATAGCTGACAAGAGCAAATGAAGAAAGGGTCTATTTAAACTTGCAGTTTTGAGGCTATTATGGTGAGCATGTATATTCATATGTACATATGATGAATATATATACAGGATGGCCCCAGTTTGATTCTTTGGTACCTACCTAATGCCAGGTGTCCAAAGTGGCACATGCATCGGGAGTTCATTTGCAGTAGTAAGAGGTCCTGGCATGCCCATACTCACTCTTCTATCTATGATCTATATATCTGACATTGATCTTTTGTTTCTATGCATAACATATATATATATGCATGTATATATTTATATGTGTGTATGTCTGTGTGTGTGTGTGTGTGTGTGTGTGTGTGTGTGTGTGTGTGTGTATTGACCTGGGACAAAAAATGTATATCCTGGACCTCCAGCCCATGGAATAGCCCAGCTTTCATTAAGGTAGGTCTTCCCTGCTCAATTAACCTAATATAGAAAATCCATCACACAAGTGCCCATATGTGTATTTTCATGGTGATTCTATATCCTTTCAACCTGATGGCTGAGATAAACTATCACAGACCCACCTCTTGTCAACTTGACATTCAAACATATTCTTTTTAAGCTATGGCCTTCCACCAGCCTACCCAAATACTAATGTCTTAGTCTTTAATGGTTCTAGCTCTGTTCAAAAGTATCAATACGGAGTCTTCTCTGAGATGCAGGCAAATTCTTATCTATGAGTTTCTAATAGCAAAAACAAAAACAAAACCAAGTTACATACTTATACCATATGACAGTAGAAAGTAAATATCAATAACTCATTAAAAAGTCATGGAGGCATCACAGAGGACCATCATTTCAAAGCACTGAGCAGGCTGAACTCCAAAAATTGGCAGCTGTGTCCTGAACACGACATGCGTGATGATGGAATAATCCAGACCTCAAAGAAGCTTGGGGAGCCTACCCTCCCCCAGCTCTTTTGCCTGTAGCAGTGATAACACCTGGCTTGGGGCAGCTCCACTCTGAGCCTAGAACTTTCCTCAGCAGATGTCCTGTAGTTCTGGTGTCCCTAACATCCTGGGGTCTCCTGTGCATCTTAAGATTCATGCCCAAGGCTTTAGGCAGTGCCTGTTCCCACACAGCCACACGTTACCTGCCCTCAGCAGCTCTCTGGGAACTTTCACTCTTGTATAGTTCATGTCTCTGAAACCAGTGTCATCTGCATAATGGTGGCAAGTTCTGGAGATGCAGCCTGATCCCCTTTACAGACAGTTGTAGGCACAGCCTCTGTCTGCCTGGGCTTTATCGGCGAACTTTACCTAAGTGTTTTCTTGAAACAAGAGCCAACTTGAATGAAAGAGAAAATAATACTGTGCTAGGTGAACAAGCATTCTGGTTATTGACATGCCTGAAAGAATCTAGACTTTCAAGGACATTTTCAGAATGTTTTTATTTGAGATATGAACTCTGGCCTTGAGAATATGATAAAGGGAAAGTTTTCTATTAATATAATTGTTATGGTAATTAAATGAGATAAATGTGGCAATCTTAACTTATTGGCCTCACCATTTGAAGAAAAAATATATATGTATATTAAAACCTAGTGGACACATCTCCAGTCCTGGCACTTGGGAAGATTGAGACAGAAAGATTACAAATCGGAGAGAAGTCTGGGTTATGTAGCAAGTTCTAAAGTCTAAGTCATCCTGTCAACCTGCAACATGATGCCCTGTCTCCAAAGCCTGAAAAGTATTTACACACACACACACACACACACACACACACACACATACACACACATACACACATATAAACACATATTAATACACATATTAATAAACTTATACACACATACACACATATACATACACAGACATATAACACATATAAACTCATATACACACATATACACACATACACACATATACATACACATACACACATACATACACATACACACATACATACACATACACACATACACACATTCACACACACAAACATATACACACATACACACATATACACACATACACACATATACACACATACAGACACCTACATGCATTCACACACCCACAAACATACACATATACACACATACAAATACACACACATATATATATATATACACACACCATCACATACACACATACACACATATTAACACACAAACATACACATATACATACACATACACACATATACACCCATATTAATACACATATACACACATACACACATACACACACAATCATATACATATACACATATACATACACATACACACACACACCACCACCACATATACAAACATACACATACTTTGTTTCTCAGAGCATATTTTTTTCAGTCTTTTTTGTGTGACAGTGTCTCATTTTGTACCTCTGGCTGGCACAAAACTCACAATGTAGACATTGCTGGTTTCCAAGTTGTGGTAATTCTCCTGCCTCAGTTTCCCAAATGCCAGGATTACATCTATGAGTCCACACACACGGATAGAACAAAGCGTTCTCAGACTCTCCTTTCTGGCCCTTGCAGTGTGCTCCCCTTAATATCAACAAAACGCACCAAAATAATACATGTGCTGAATCCATCAACTTACACTGACAGGCTGTTATCATCCGAAGTCCATAGTTTAGCATTAAATCTTAGCTTTTCACAAATTACATCCCACTGTTCCAGTGCCATACTGAGCAGTTTCACTGCCCTAAACCGTCTCTCTATTTGCTTATTCTACTTTCCCTATTGTCTAGCCCTTGGCAAGTACTAATCTTATCACAAGTTCCATTGTCCTCAGATTTCTGGGATGTAGCAGTTGGAATCACATGGCATGCAGCCTTTAGAGATTGGCTTCTTTTCACTTAGTAATATGCATGTAAGTTTCTTTCATGTCTTTTCAGGCTCAGTAGCTCATTTTTTAATGCCGAACAATATTCCACTGATGTATCTTGCTTTTCCTTTCATCTACTGAAGGAGATCCAAAGCTGCAAATTTATATGTGAATAAAACTCATTTGGGTTAAAAATAAGAAGCATAATTACCAGATATTTTCCCCATTTTCTAATTGTGGTTTTCATTTTGGTTTTGTTGAATTCTCAAAGTTCTTTGTGTAACAAATCCTTTTCAAACCTTTTCTTCCACACTGGGACTTATCTTCTCTCTCTATTCAGTAATTTTTTTTTCCCCAGAGGAAAGAGTTCTAATACAGTGAAACTCAGTGAGTCAGTTTTTCTTTCCTGGATTTGAAGTTTGACCTAAAATGTCAAGGTCATGTGGAATTTTTTCTCCCCAGGATTTTATAGAAGAAATGTTTTTCCATTCAATGATCCATTTTGAGTTAATTTTCCTGATGTCCATATGGTCTATGTTGATATTTTTCACAGTAGGAAGAGTCTTTGTTGCCTTCCATTTGAAGAAGTGATTTGGTTCTTCATGTCAGAAAGCCATGATGTAGAAAGCACACCACATCCGCCATCAGGAAGGAGAGAAAAATGAATGTTTCTCCACTGCTTTTGTGGAGTGTGACACCAGTATGACATCCCAGCACACAGGATTTTACCTCTGCAGTCCAGGAAACACCACCATAGGCACACCAGAGATGTGCTTTTATGGCAATTATAAATCCAATCTCGTTGGCAAGTGTATCTTTGCATATTCACTCTCATCTCAAGTGAGGCCAGACTTACCATGCAGAGACTATTTTAAATATGGTTGTCAAGTTGTTCCATCACTATTTTTTTTAAAGCCACAACTGTCATCTTCATCAGCTTTCCTTTGGACCTCTGTGGAATATCAGTTTACAGTGCCTGTGTGGGTCTATCTCTGGGCCTTCTCTTCTAACTCATGAACCTGTTTGTGGCTTCTTTCTCCAAGATCACCTTGTTTTAAGTGCTGTGACTTTAAAGGCAGCTTGAAGCAGATGCTGCTATTCCTTCAACAATGTTTTCTCCTTCACTGTCAGGATGACTGTTAATTACCTTCTAAATTTCCACACAACTGTTCACATAGCAAGTTGTTTATGTCTTGACTAGGGTTGTCTTGAATCAGTACATCCAGTTAGAAACAAATGCAATATTGACATTACTGAGTCTTTCTTTTGTTAATTTAATTTTATATTTTTCGTATATAGACATGTAGATAATTGGGTTTAGTTGGGGCATTTTTTTGATATATTTGTTTGTTTCCTTTGTTCCCCTTTTCTTTCTTTTCCTACATTATAACCGCCTCATAGACTCTCTTTCCCTTCCATGTTACATGTGATCTTATGTCTTTTCCCCTTCACCCCACACTGCTTCTCTGATCATGATATCCTGTAAGAGTAAGTCTTTCTATGCATGAGTGTGTCCTTGTACTTTACCCCATTATACCTCTTCCCCTCTCCTGGTCTTATGTGACATGTGGAATTCTCTCCCTCTCATATATATATATATATATATATATATATATATATATATATATATATAATCTTTATTATTCAAAATTAAGTACATTGTATGGGCAAATATTGTGTTGGTATCCCATTTCCCTCCTCCTTATCCTCAACACACTGGGTATCCTTCTTGGTGGGGATGCTGGATCAACCTTTAGGTTGGGGGGTTATGGGTAGTACAGTAGTCAGCCAGGTTCCCCACCCTTTGTGTGTTGTTGCTGAGGGGGGCATTGATGCCTCTGGATATTCTCCTCCACCATGGCTTTTACATTCTTTCTTCCCCCTCTTCTCATCAGTTCCCTGAGTCATGGTGGGTGAATTTTGAGTCTGCTTTATTGTTGAGATCTTAACGGACTCCCTACTTCTGCTTTGGGATGTGTTGGAAATCCATGTTTGTCCTGTTGACTTATCCTAGGTTGACTGATTGGCTGTGGTTATAGGTCTCTCGCTTATCCCACCACTCTCTTAAGGGTATCTTTTAGGGTCTACAAGATAGGCCTGGGGAGGTTCATCTCTTGCCATGGTGTCAGCCATCTATCTGCCTCTGACTCTTTGGTGGGGTTGGCATGACCACAGCTCTCTCACTGCCTTCTGAAAAATATAAACAGAGTCTCTATCAGGGAGTGAGATCAGTATGGGTTAAATGAGATACACATTTCTAATTTGACTAGATTCTATTGGGATTAGCCTCTCTATACTTCTCTGGTAATAGGAATTTCTCCTTGGAGCCCAGGTTTTTTGTTCCATAGGGTTTGGGGCTATAACTTTCAGTTAAGGGTTCCTTCTCACTGAATGGATTTCTTGGCCAATTTGAAAGCTGTTGCTTACTGTCCCCTGGTTTTGGCGCCTCTATTGCACAAGTGATCTCTTCTTGGCTCGCTGATCTCTTCCAGAGGGGAGTGTGTTCAGCCTTCTTGTGGTAATACTTTGCATTTTATATATCAGTAGTTTCTGCTTTCTCCAAATATCATTGACCAATTTCCCCTGGCAGCGCCTTCCAACATTGCACTTGCTACCCTCTGGGCGCTGGTTACCATTCTGGGTCCCATTGGGTCTTTCGATGTTGTTTGATGACTTTCTGTGATTTCTTCAGCAATAGGATCTTTCCTTTGGCCTGAGGTGTGTATTCAAGAGCTTTGACAGAATCCTACCTTGTTTGAGGGACCTTGTATGTCATTTTGATCAACAGTTCAGTGTGGGAAGGAACCCATGACTGGGACTGGGAGATGCAGGTCTGATATATTTTTCATGGGGTTAGGCTTCCTCCCCTTCTATTCACAGCCCTTCTTACCAGGCAATGCCCATTTCGTCCCTATGAGCTAACTGTATGAAAGTGAGGATTTTATGAGTTTAATTTATTATTGATTTAGCCTATTGTATAGGTTCCTCTCCCCTTCCCCCCTTCCTTCCACCTCTTTTACAGACTCTCATCTCCCCTGACAGGTTAGCTTAGAGTTTAAGCTTAATATGGTTAAGAAACACATATGAGGGAGAATATGCAGTGCTTGACTCTCTGTTCTTTTGTGAGTTCACTAAGTAATACCTGCTCCAAATCTGCTCACTTTTCTTTAAATTTCATTATGTCATTTTTCCTTTCCGCTGCATAGAATTCCATCTTGTAAATGTACCACAACTTTGATATCCATTTGTCCAGGGATGGATATTTAGGTTGATTCTAATTCTTGGCAATTATGAATTGAGCTGCAATAAACATGGTTGAGCAAATGTCTCAGTGCTGAGGTGTGACCTCTTGAGGATAGATGCCTAGTAGAGTGATAGCTGGTTCCATTGGTATCTCTATCTGCATTCTGTTCAGGAGCCTTCACATTGCTTTCCATAGTGCTTGGACGAGTTTGCAATCCCACCAGCAGTGAATGAGGTTTCCTTTTCTGCTGCATCTTCACCAGCATCTATTGTTGTTGGATTTTTTTGATGATTGTCATTCTGACGACTGGAGTAAAGTGGACTCTCACTGCAGTTTTGATTTGAATTTCCCTGTTGATTAGGAATGATGAGCACTTTCTAAAGTGAGAATTGGCCATTTGTGTTTCCTCCTCTGTGAATTCTCTGTTCAGATCTATGCCCCATTTTGTGAGGGGGCTGTTTGATTTTTTATTATTTAATTTTTGAATTCTTTGTACATTCTAGCTATTAGAACTCTGTCAGTGTTATAGCTGGCAAAGATCATCTCCCAGTTTGATGGGGGTCTATTGGCACTGAGTATGGTATGTTTGTCTGTACAGAAGCTTTTAAGCTTGATGAGGTCCCATTGGCTAAGTGTTGCACTTCCTGGGTTACTGGATGTTTGCTCAGGAAGTTTTCCCCTACTTCTATCTCGTCGAGAGTTCCTCCTATTTTTTCTTCTAGGGTTTTCAAGGTTTCAGGTCTTATGTTGAGGTCCCTGATCCATTTGGAGCTGATTTTTGTTCATGGAGAAAGGATTGGATCTATTTTCAATTTTTTACATGTTTTTATCCAATTTGTCCAACACCATTTTTTGAAGATGCTATTTTTACACCAGTGAACTTTTTTGGCACCTTTGTCAAAGATCAGATGCCTATAGTTACTTGAACTAAGAGCAGGCTCCTCAATTTCTCTTCCTTTTGGTCTATCTGTCTGTTTTTATGCCAGTACCATGCTGTTTTTGTTACTATGGCTTTGTAGTATGTATTTAGATCAGGAATGATGATGCCTCCTTCTGAAGTTTTTTTGGTTAGGATAGATTTGGCTATCCAGGGCCTTTTGCCCTTCCATATAAATTTTGAGATTATTCTTTCTATGTCTGCAAAGAAAGACACTAGGATTTTTGTTGGCATGGCATTGAATCTGTAAATCTTTTTTGAAAGGATTGCCATTTTTACTATATTAATTCATCCTATCCAAGAGCATGGGATATCTTTCCATTTTATTACATCTTCCACAATTTCCTTCTTGAGTGTCTTAATGTTTTCATTACACAAGTCTTTCACATCCTTGGTTAAAGATATTCCCAGGTATTTGATTTTCTTTGAGGCTATTGAAAATGGGACAGTATCTTCTGCAGGCATATATCATCTGTATACACGAAGGCTATTGATTTGTGTGTGTTAATTTTGTATCCTGCTACTTTGCTGAAGGAGTTTATACTCTGTTTTCTCTTCAGATCATATAAATCTTTTGCCTTTTCCCCCCTTTCTTTATATCTCTTCCCTGTTCATGGTCTCATGTCACATATGACCATATGTTCTTCCTCATTTCCCCATAAATTTCTCCTCTCCTTGTTTTTCTGTAAGTATTTCTATTCATGACTGTGACCTTGTATCCACCCCCTGTCTCCACATCTCTTCTCCTCTCATGATCTCTTATAAAGGTGAGTTTTTCTATCCATAAATGTGCAGCACTTATCTTTTTTAGTTCTCTGACTTCTTGCACTTGAGTGTTTTTTCCTCATGTAGACATGGTATTTTGCTAGATGTTTGCCTGCCCTATTTCAGGCCTCAGTAAGCAGTCATTGTATTTATTAAAATAATGATAATTATATGGTCATCTGATCTGAGAGGAACATATTCCCATTGATGCTTCTGAAGGTGATAATGTCAACTGAAATAGACATGCACCTGGATGGTTTCCAGGGATCTACACTTAGTGATAGCTATTTTTATCATGCTTAAATACTTTTCAAATATTGATGCATACATGTTCATGCAACTTAATCAGAGTAATGTAGCACAGAATAAAGTGGTATATGCTATTCTTAGGCCTCGGCTTTACAACCTCCCAAGTGTTGCTCTGGGGCTGGTCACTTCACTCTTGATCTCTCAGTGTCCTTAGCCACATAAAGAATAGTATGCCATGTTGTGTCAGTTAAACATATAAAACAGAGCTGGAGAGATAGCTCAGCAGTTATGGCACTTGCCTCCAGTGCCTAAGGCCCCCGGTTCAATTCCCTAGATCCCACATAAGCCAGACCCATAAGGTGGTGGCCCTGGTGTGCTCTCTCTCTCTCTCTCTCTCTCTCTCTCTCTCTCTCTCTCTCTTTCTCTCTCTCTGCTTGAAAATGAATAAATAAAATATTAAAAAATAAAAAAATAAAAAAAAACATATAAACAGTGCCAGATACACAGTGATATATACACAGCATATATGTATTCAATATTTGTAGTACATCAATAACCTCTTAAGATTAATATATTTTTACATTAAAAATGAATGAATTGTTTCCATTAAAAAATGTCAGGTGTCTTTAATCCCAGCACTCAGGAGACAGGTACGAGGATTGTGGTAGTTTTAAGTAAATGTCCCCCAATAAAATTTATTATAATTGTGAATTGTCTTCAGCCTTCTGGCTGGAGGAAGTGTCACTTTGGCCTGGCCTCCTGGGATCCAGCCCTGAGGTATTTCAAATTGGGTGCAAAATACTAGGGACAGATATACAAAAGAAAAGCCAGAACCCCAGTCTGGCAGTTCTGCATTTTTGTGAGTTACAATGTGCTTGCTTGCTTGAGGTGCTGGTGGTGGGTTTCTCTCTCTGCTTACTTCTGCAAAAGGGAGCCAGCCTTTTTTCTTAACTTCCCCCAGGTCTGTTATTTCAATAAATACTTTCCTCCCGAAACTTGTGCCTGGTTTGGAGATTCATCCCAGCAACATGTAACTGACTACAACAAGGATCCCCATGAGTTGGAGACCAGCATGGGACTAAAGAGTGAGCTCCAGGTCAGCCTGGGCTAGAGTGAGACCCTAACTCAAAAAAAAAAAAAAAGAAAGAAAAACAAAGAAATGATATAGAGTCCTTTGTTCTTGAAGTGCTGGGAATTGAACATAGGGTCTTATACATTCTAGGGAACATCTAAGGACTGAGTTACATCACTTCTATCACTTAAGAGATGTACATTCTCAGATACATAGAAAATAGGAAGGAACATTCAGAGATTCCCTCATGTACCTGGCTCAGAGATAGCAATCAGTAAAATATTAATGTCTTTTTTTCCAATAATTTTACTTGATGACCCTCTTTTGGTTGGCTTTGTATCGCTTTATCCCTGTTAGACTCTATATTCTAACACCCAGGTATTTTTCTTTTTTATATGACATCATGTAAAGAATTTCTCCAGTTTTAAAAGAGTAAATATAGCTCAAGAAGATGGGAACTATTCCACTCATTTTTTTCTAAACTAATAGTCATTTAGAGTGCATTTCATTACTTTAAGGAACAATTTTGAGTGTGTATGTGTGTAAGATGAATACACATATGTATCCATGTTTATATTGCATGGGTACAAATGTCTGTGGGGGTGTTCACATGTGTACAAGGGGAGGTTATTTGTCAACTTCAGCTGTCTGCCTCAATAACTTTTCATTTTATTTATTGAGATAAGTCCTCTCACTGAACCCAGAGCTCAATACTTCAGTAACTCTAGCTTTTCAGTTTGCCCCTGAAATCCAACCATCTCTGCCTCCTGGGCACTGAGATTATAGGTATGGATATCACATCTGGTTGTCTTGCATGGGTGCTAGGGAGCTACACTTTAGGCTAGCACAATACTTATACAATTCCACCTGAGCCATGAACAGTTTTGAAAGACTTTATTTCATTAGCATACTTTATGCCAATTTTTTGAAATTAAATATATTAGATAAATATGGATATTAATAAGATGGATCAAAGAAATCTGAGTGTGGAGATACAATGTAATTTTCAAGGGAGGAAGCTTAATTCGAAGATGAAATAAGTACACATTAACACCGTGCACAGAGCTTGCACAGATGAAGTTAGCTAAACCTCCAACATCCAAACCTCCATTACATTCTGTAATTTATATTAAAATACACATACATCTTCAGTTTCATAAGCTACACATGAAATTAATATCATTAATTTATAACCCAACACCTGTACATTATGGCCTCATGTAGAACAATGCCTGTATTGGGGAAAATAAATTCTGTTTATATGTCTAGCTTGAGGTATAGCTATCCTTGAAAGAAGTAATTTTGATTGCATTAGGGTGAGCTAGTATGACGAGAAAATTTAAACTATAAGTTATAGTGATTTGTGAGGTTGGAATTAGCTCTGGGATCCCATTTCAACCTTCTCAAACTTTTCATATAAACAAATAAAAGTTTCTTTGATCGTTTCTGACTTCCTCTCTTCTCTTCGGAAATTCAATTCTTACAGAATGCATTTTCCTATGAAACAAGTTGCACGACTAAATCACGAATAGTATCCATCCTTAGTGAGTTGAATATCATGATGTGGAGGTCATGCCTGTTATCCCACCACTTGGGAAGTTGAGGCTGGAAGATCTCCAGTTCAGGGCTAGGCTGGTCTATACCTAGTGAGATCCTGTCTCTAAAAGGTTCAAAATGAATCAAAGAAATATATCTTCCCATCACCTAACATAAAGAATATTTTATAATCCTGGCGAGTCTGTACAATTCTAGCGAAGGACAAAGAGCTGGATGACACTTCTTAGCTTGAACATAATTATGCCCAAGAAACACAATTTTTCATTTAGGATACTTAACTATTGAAATGATTTCAGCATCACCTACTCTTGTAACAGAGGAATGTTGCTTATAGAAAGGACAAATGGCTTCAACAAAAGCATGTCTTAGGCTGGATATGGTGACATATTACCTGCACTTTCACACTCAGAGGCTGAGGCAGGAGGATTACCCCTAGTTCAAGGGTGGCCTGTTCTGCATTGGAAATTGCAAGGTATTTGGGCTATATAACCCTGTCTCAAAAAAACCAACCAACCTAGCAAACAGACAAAAACTCATATTTCTCAATTCAGTTGTTTTTGGTAATTCAAATATATTATAATTTATTTATGTATAAGAATTAACCAATTATAGCCCAAAATTTGAGTAAAATAGGTAAAATAAATGGAAAACTCATTGACTCTTCAAGGATAGGTAACATCAATGTGATAACCCTAAAGCATTTTATTGTTGTACTTGTTGTATGCACTCTGCTTTTGCAAAAAATACATGTTTTTATTAGTACACAGGCTCTATTTTGACTTAGCACACAAAAAAGCTGTTTGTCTTGTTTTAAAGCCTAGATAAAGGGGACAGAGGTAAAATGGAAACCTTGCCATCATTGCCATCCATATTGAGAACTGCTAAATCCATCCTGAGTTCCTAATTAGCAACAAAGGCCAGTCTATGAAGCCCCAAAACACTGCTGAAGATCAGACCAGTCCTTTCAATGAGATGAATACAGATAAACTGGAGCCTTTTAAGTGCTGAGCATTTTGTAGTGAAACGATAAAATTAAGGTGGAGTTCTTAATGTCAGTGATTTTATTGGAGAAGGGTGGGGAGACACTGGCATTTCCAAAGCTCTAAAAAACGTTCTTTTTCCAAAGAGTAGGGAGTGTAACAGAATTCCTACAAAGCAGGCTTTAGACGAAGTACTAGCGTTTAACCTAAATACGCTCATCTCTTAGCACATCAACTTCTTAATTACCAAGCACATATTACCAAACTAAAGCTGAAGATAAATGAATATTTTATGTGTAGTCTCCAAAGGGATTATAATTAAAAAATTAAATTAAAAGGCACTTGCCAGTGTTTTAATTTGCCTGTTACAAATGCAAACACAAATATTAGAAGCTGAGTATATTTTAGATTTCCCCATACCTAACTTAGTCAATCTAGGTAGCAGTAATTTGTGAGTAAATAGAATTTTCTCCAATCACAGTGGGATATAATTCTGACAGCTACAAGATGGCAACTATTTTTGGTAGCTTCCTAATTTGCTCTTGATTTTGCATCATTTAGTATGCTGTTATGTTAAAAACACTTTTTGGAAATTTGTTATACATTATGCATTCATCAGGTATTTTATAGGTAGCAGCAGGCAGCATATTTATTCCCATTTTATAGAACAGAAAATTGAGGTAGTTGGGGAGAGGTGAGTAAAAGCACTGTACAGGCATGAAGCTCTGAGTTCAGTTCCCCAGGACCCACTAAAGCCAGGTGTGGAAGCATGAATATTTGCCATTCTAAGGCTCCTATCACAAGAAGGGATAATCAGACAGCAGAATCCCTGGAAGCTCAGAGCTCTTCTAGCCTGTTCCTCCAAGCAACAGTGAACAGCAGACTCTGTCTCAAACAAGGTAGAAGGCAGGGCTGACACCAGAGGTTTTCTTTCCTCTGACCTTCCAACATGTGTGCACCCACACACACACCTATACATACAAAAACAAAAGATAAAAAAATCATAAAACTGTGCTAGGGAGGAGAACAGTGATTTTCCTATAATCATCTAGCTAATAATTGCAATAGTACCAATTTGGTGCTACAATGGTTCCCCAAAATATCTCCCACTCTCACAATGTAGGGAACCCCCCCCACTGGTCATAATATTTGCTTGTGTCAAAGCAGATTAGCAATTTTGGCCTCATGTTCTATTAGACTGGAATCAGTCATTATGCACCTTACAATATTTTTATGTTCTCCAAGTAAATTAAAGATTAAATTTAATTATATACAGTGCCTTTTAAAATCACTTTTTGTCAAGGAGAAAAGGAACAAAAATGTTGAGAAATCACAGTTTACACGACTTTGTTTAATTCCTTTTTAGGAGAAATTAAATCATGTTGGGCTACATCCATACAACAGGCAGCTATCCATGGGTTACTCTGAATTTTCTTTAAATTTCTTCTACAACACTGTATTTATCCCAAGTAAGTAAATCCCTTTAAACCTCTTTTTGTGTGTGTGTGTGGCTACCTGCCATGCACTTATTATTACCTGGAGGGTAAACCTAATGTTTAACTGTGTTTTTCTATTTGCCTTAAAGAAAAGAAATCCTTAATATGGCAATTACAGCCAGCTCTCAATTCTCCACTGTCATGGGACAGAGATCACAGTAGCACCACTAATTTAAATCCGTGAATAATTAGAAAATCTCATTTTGCCATTATTTTCATTCTTCCCCCAAACAAATCTTTCCATTCAGAAATGAGATAGGTCAAAGAATATACTTAATCAAATATTACCTGTTCTCTTTCAGTGTTGCTGATAAGAGACTCATGGAAGCTTTTTCTGATCACCACAGCCATCTATCCAAAGGCATTCCAGAAAATGCTTCAGTAAAATCATCTATGTGTAAGATGTCCATTATTCACTCATTGTTCAACAGATTCTTGGGCGAATTTGGGGCCCCTACAAAGGTCATTCTTACATGAAAGTTTCCTGAGAGAAATCTAAAAGTTTTGGATGTATTTTTCAGATTCAAACAACTCACAGCTCATAGGGAGGGTGCGGATCCAAGTTCCAATGATACCAGCACCTGCAGCTGTGTTCTGGTAGGATGCCTTCTGTCTGAATCTCAGAGCCCATCCGAGTGGATGTTAGAGCATTAAGGCTTCCATAGTCAAATGAAGGCGATGGCCTTCACTGCGAACCACTTGGGGAAGCAGCCATTGTACTTGTTTGGTATTGCAAAGCCCAAATGTATTATTTATGCAATTTTGCTTGTGAAAGAGAGACTGAAAGAGCAGATTTCATTTGCTGCATTCAGTCAGGGCTATTGTCTCACGAATGTGAACCTTTCTGGGCTTTATTTGCTAAGAGTGTGGAAAGCACTTTTCACAGATCATCTAAGTAGGGAGTTAAAGTTTAAAAACTGCTTTTAAAACGGGTCAGCCCTAATGACTGGCTCTATTGTTCGGAATGGTAGATACACTAAACCAACAGCCGCATGAGAACTTGCACTTAGCCAAAGGTAGGATTTTCAAGGTCTTAGCTTGTCACGAAGGCTTCCCATGTAATTGCTTGAGGATTGGAGAGGCAGTCATTAATTTTGTCATAATCCATCAGGCAAAATGGACACATCAAGAGCATATTTTAAAAATACTAAACAGAGGCTGTGACTAAGGTGGCTTGTCAGGTAAAGTGCTTCCTGGACAAGCAGGCAGTCTGGAGGTCATTTCCCCACAACCCATGTAAATGCCGAGTGGCCATGGTAGTCCACCTGTCATCCCAGAGTTCAGGAACAGAGGATCAGAAGACCAGAACTCCCTGAGGCTAGGAGGCTAGTCATACTGGCTGAATTGGCAAGCTCTGGGTTTAAGTGAGAGCTCCTGTCTCAGTAAAATAAAGGGGAAATGGATAGAGGGCAAGACCCAATGCCAGCTCCTGGCCATGCGTGAGTACACACACACACACACACACACACACACACACACACACACATATATATATATATATATGAAACTAAAACTTTAAGAAATCTGCATATATAATATATAATATATAATTATATATAAAATATACAATATATTATATAATTACATATAAATATATTTTAATAAATATAATTATTTATAATATATTAATATATTATATAAATATATATAAATATGTATAATCTACCATATATTATATACATATATGTGTATATATATGTATATATGTATATATATATATATATATACATATATATTATAGATTTCTTAAACTTAGTTTCAGGATCATCAAAGAATTATTAAATTTGTATATAAATATATTTTTACCTGCATTAACAAATTTATATAAGTGCTAATATAAACATAGTGCATTGCAAAGTATATACTAAAAATAAATACTATAACACATAGCTAGAGGACTCAAAACGTCTCAGTATCAAGTTGTTGTAAGCTTCAGAAAATAAAAATCTACAGTGACAAATTACTTAAGAAAATCATCTTCCCTTTTTCATACTAGAATAATGTAGGATCCTCTCTGGAAATAAGCCACCTGATGAGGTTTCATTGATCTTTGCCTAGAAAATGAATTGCCATCTTCCAGCTCCTTCTTCCTCCTC
>PVHP010037926.1:0-17243 GCA_004024765.1 Zapus hudsonius | reverse complement strand
AATTTTTAAGTTATGTTACCTTCTCTTTGTGATTATAATGTCTAAGTATTTCTTTGAATTATTAAGTGGAAATTGTTTATTATCAGTTACTGATTTCTGTTGGAACAGTTTAAATTTAAAATCTGTATTAGCATATAGAAAGAATAAATTGGTTGTTTACAACCTGACAAGACGACATTATACATAATGCTATGAATTATTTTACTTCTCTAAAGAAGTGCCCTGAATATAATTAACATTAGGTGTACTGTGTGGAATTAACATTTGGTGAACTATGTGAAGCTCACCACACAGGCGGAATCCCCTTTTGTAGGAGACTGACGTGGAATTGACCCTGTGGTCAGTATTGCTAAGACTGTGCTGTGTTAAGCTTTCAGCATTCCCATGAAAGCAGTGATTTAAATACTTTTTTTTTGGCTGGGTACTACTTAGTTTTCAGCTATTAAATGTTGTCATGAGGAGCTTTGGTATAATTTGCATGTTTAGTAGTTGCCTACAGTGATCATTCTAGTTCAGTCTGTCTTCTAGAACTACATTATCCAAAGAAGTGCTTTGACCATAATTTTTGGCTTCATATTATCTGATAGGAGTTTTCTGTATCCATAGTAGATTAATAGATGTAATTCATTCTTTTAAATTGGGGTTACCATGTAAGCAATTTTGTGTTACACATAGATTTTAATACACTTCCCATGGAGAGGTCAGTCATACCTCATTATTTTATTTCTTTTTTTTTAATATTCATTTTCAAACAGAGAGAGAGAGAGAGAGAGTGAGAGAACGAGAACACCAGGGCTACCACCTTGTGGGTCTGGCTTATGTGGGTCCTGGGGAATTGAACCTGGGGCCTTAGGCACTGGAGGCAAGTGCCTTAACCACTGAGCCATCTCTCCAGCCCTCTTTTTTTTTTGAGACAGGTACTATGTAGTATAGACTCCTGCCTCAGGCTACCAAGTTCTATGGTCAGAGGTGTGCATCATCATGCCTGGCTTTATCACTTTCCAAAAGGAAATGAATTATTATGCTGTGTCTCACTTGTTATAAATTTTAAAAATGTATAGCAAATATGTTTTTTAAAAAATATTTTATTTATTCATTTTCAGAGAGATAGAGATAGATAGATAGATAGATAGATAGATAGATAGATAGATAGATAGAGAACACCAGGGCCACCACCTTGTGGGTCTGGCTTATATGGGTCCTGGGGAATTGAACCTGGGGCCTTAGGCACTGGAGGCAAGTGCCTTAACCGCTGAGCCATCTCTCCAGCCGAATTTTTTTTTTTGTTTTGTTTTTCGTGGTAGGGTCTTCATCTAGCCCAGGTTGACCTGGAATTCACTCTGTAGTCTCAGGCTGGCCTTGAACTCAGGTTGATCCTCCTACATCTGCCTCCGGAATGCTGGGATTAAAGGCGTGCGCCACCACGCCTGGGTCTCACTCTCACTCTAGCCCAAGCTTACTTGGAATTCACTCTGTAGACCAGGCTGGCCTTGAACTAATGGCAATCCTTTTAACTCAGCCTCTGGAGTGCTGGGATTATAGATGTAAGCCATCACACCTGGCTGGGTCTATTTTGAGGGATGTGAAAAAACAGTTTGTGAAAAATTAGAGTTTAGCCAGGCATGATGGCGCATGCCTTTAATCCCAGCACCCGGGAGGCAGAGGTAGGAGTATCGCCATGAGTTCAAGGCCACCCTGAGACTACAGAATGAATTCCAGGTCAGCCTGGGCTAGAGTGAGACCCTACCTCGAAAAAAAAAGAAAAAAAAAAAAAGAAAAATTAGAGTTTATTACTTTTTGTTTGTTTGTTTGTTTGTTTTTGAGGTGCTGAGGACCGAACCCAGGGCCTTGCACTTGCTAGGTAAGCGCTCATCCACTGAGCTAAATCCCCAACCCATTACTGGTTTTTAAAATATTTTCTTGGGCTGGAGAGATGGCTCAGCGGTTAAGGCACTTGCCTCTAGTGCCTAAGGCCCTGGGTTCAATTCCCCAGGTCCCACATAAGCCACACCCACAAGGTAGTGGCCCTGGTGTACTCTCTCTCTCTGCTTGAAAATGAATAAATAAATATTAAAAAAAAGAAAATCCTGGGATTCTTTTAAAAAAAAATATTTTCTTTATTCATCACATGCTTCTAAGAGCCTAGTAATTCTCTTAGGGAAGAGGTGGTTCTTTATCTGACATGAGTTCATGACCCAAATTTTCTCTACTGGATCCTTTGACCTTAAATGTGCACAGCAGTAAGTTGGATAAACCACTCATCATCTTCCCTTCCCCAGGATGGTACAGCTTGTCATGTATGGAGTCTTTTCAGTTTTTTCAATTAAAATAATTGGTTTAATAATTGCCCATCTTCACTTTTTAGGCACTTGCAGTGCCTCAAGGTGACTGCTATCCTTTTCAGATATCATCAATGGGCACTAAAATTTAGTGCCTCCTCAACACATAAACAGACTTCTCTAATATTAAGGGGTATGCCTAAAGACAGCTTCTTATTTATGTATTTATGTATTTATTCATTTATTTCTTTTGATTTAGGGTCTCATTCTGGCCCAGAATCCACTATGTAGACTCAGGCAGGTCCTGAACTCCCAGCAATCCTCCTACCTCTGCCCCCAAGTGCTGGGATTAAAGGTGTGCACCACCATGCCAGGATAAGGCACCTTTTTAATGCCAAAATATTTATTGATCACCTACTATGTGTCAGAACACAATAATGAGGAAAATAGATTAAAAATCCTTACCCTCATATGACTTGTATGAAAGCAATGCAATTAAATAATAATTGACATTACATACATTGATTTCTCAGTCTTCTGCTGGTAAAATTTTCTATTCTGTTTGAAAATGTCTAAACCATGGAGCACTTTCTTATCATAGCAGAAGCGAACAAGTGGCCAAGTTTCAATGATTTAAAAAGTCATAGTGACAGTACTTAACTTTCATATACACTCAAGTTTTAAAAACATTACTCAGTAGCTCAAGTTTGAAGTCTTCTCACTAAATAGGCCACATCCTTAGAACAGGTTAAGCACTTATTTCACACACTGGCAACAAACATGGTCACCAGTTAAAAATATATCATTTACGCTGGGCATGGTGGCACACGCCTTTAATCCCAGCACTCGGGAGGCAGAGGTAGGAGGATTGCCTTGAGTTCAAAGCCACCCTGAGACTACATAGTGAATTCCAGGTCATATATATATAATATATATATATATTTTATATATATATATATAAAATTTACAATTACTATTGCTAACTACCTTCTGCAAAAGGAAAGAAAAACTAAGGTGTACATTTAGTAAAATATGTATAAGACTTAAATACAACTATAGGATGTTAATAAAAGAAGTTAAAAAATATACCTAAATAATGAAGAGAACTATTTATGGGTTGAAAGCCACAACAGTAAAGGCCTCAGTCCTCCCTCAATTGATGTAACTGTTTAATTCCTGTCAATATGTCATTAAGGATTTTTTTTTTACAGATATAGATAAAATGTGTGTGAAAAGCTGGGAAATAAGACAAGAATAAAGTGTGCATGACTTCAAGACTTACTATGTAGCTTTGCAGTCAGATGTATAGTTACCCAAGAGACAGATCAATAACAGGACAGAGAATCCAGAAATTGACCTGTAAATGACAAAAGTATAAAGATATGTAATGGAGGAGAGATAGTCCTTTAAAGGAATGATACTGGAGCAATTGGACACCTTCCATAGGCCAAAAACAAAACAATGAACTTTGGTGTAGTCTCAAGCCAATGAAAATTTAGTGCAAAATAGCACACACACATCAATGTAAAACTAAAACCTTATGGAAAGTTGGTGTGGCACCTCATTCCTTTAATTCTAGCACTGGAGAGGGTGAAGTAGGAAGATTGCCTTGAGTTCAAGGCCACTCTACGATAGTGAGTTTCAGGTCGGCCTAGGCTAGAATGGGATCTTATCTCAAAAACAAAAAGAACAACAACAACAAAATTTCATAGAGTTTTTCATATTTAGGGCTAGGGAGAAAGTTTATGCTTCATAAATGGAAAGCCTTATAAATTAGATTTCCTCAAAATTCAGCATTTCTCCCTGAAAGATGTTGTCAAAGGGCTAGAGAGGTGGAAAGCTGGGCCCAGGAGTGTGATGAAGCCGAGATTTACTTAATGCACTACAAGTGCAAAGAACTGGGTACTTTGAAAGGTAAGGACGCAGACACTGAACTCTGTTGGAAAGAGCGGTAATTGACCTGTAAATGGCAAAAAGAAAGGCCATCCCAGGTTTCCATCTTTAACAACTAGATAGCTGGAGTTGCCATTATTTTAGGCAAACTTTACAGTGACTACCTTAAGTTGGCCATTTATATTTTTTATATTGAATTTGCAGTGTCTTTCAGCTATTTTAAGTCAGATGTATATATCAAATAGGTAACTGCATATATAAATTTGGACTAGTGATACATACTGAGAGACATTGGAGGAAGTAGGAATGGATAACATCATACAAAGAAAGTGTTTAGAATAAAATCAAGAGTGTAAAATTGGGCCTTGAAGAACAGCAGCGTATTACCTATAGGGTTAATACTATCATTCCTATACATCAGACGAAGAAACTGTCCTAGAGTTACTGATGTCCTATAACTATTAAAGTATTCAAGGTCAAGAGTTTCACCTGTCTGTCTTAAAACAAAATACCAATTTTCTAGGTAAAAATTATCAAGCAAGGAAAAAAAATACATGAACTTTCTAGAATTTAGGCTTCTTTTCTTTTTTGTTTTTTTCCAGTTAGGGTCTCACTCTAGCTCAGGCTGACCTGGAATGTACTCTGTATTCCCAGACTAGATTTGAACTCACAGCAAACCTTTTACCTCTGTTTCCCAACAGCTAGGATTAAAGGTATGCACCACCAAGCAAGGCTGGTTTATTGATTTTTGAAAACTATTTGGGGAAAATGTCATACATAAAATTAAGAAAACAATGTAATGCCCACTGCCATTTGTAGCCTCTTACTTTAGTGTTCTTCCTGAGTCCTCATCCCTCCCTCCTCAGCCTTGGGTGCTTCTTCAGCATAGTGTAAGGCAGATCCCAGACCATTTTCTAGAATTCACCCCACCCCAAGCTGTCCATTTTGCCTATGAACCTCAAGACACCTCAAGTGATCCTCACGTGCTGTAGTATGTGTTCACATTCACTGTGGTATGTGTTCACATTCACACACACATGTGGATCAGCTGAACTGATGTTTCTACTGGTTGGCTGCTTGTTCTTTTCTGCCAGTTACATTAATTACATACAATAATTACATTGCCCTACAATGTAATTATTGGCAAACCTCAGGATTACTGCATGTTAGTTAATTTAAATATATGCAGAGATGTAGCCTCAGTCACTCATACATATAGAGCTCAGATAGTACAAATAGCAACTAATATTTTTAGAGACGAGCCTTATGTTTTAAACATCTTTGAGCACTTTTGGGAGCCAATTGCCTTGGGTCCTGTGATGTCATTGTATACTTTATGTGACATCACAGTGCAAGCGGATAAAAGCTCATGACCCACCAGCTGCCACAAGCAGAGATGATGATAACATAAGGGACAAAATGTTCCTTCCCTTTGTTGTCTCTGAAAACAGCAAGCGCCATCTTCTCCCCAAAGTCTTCCTAAAGATGATATCTTTTTACTTCACTTTGAGGTATAAAAATTGTTTTTCAGTAGAATTGACAGCTTAAGAGCAAGTGGTCATTTTAATATTTATACATATTTCATAATATTTCTAGATAAGATGATGAATTCTCAGACTACCTGATGAAGAGTTTGGCTGTGAATATACAAATTTATTAAAAATAAATTTTGATATATATGATTTTTTTAAAATTTAAATTTAGCCAGGTGTAGCTCATATCTTTAATCCCAGCACTCAGGGATGCAGAGGTAGGAGGGTTGCCGTGAGTTCAAGGCCACCCTGAGACTATATAGAGTGAATTCCAGGTCAGCCCGAGCTAGAGTGAGACCCAACCTTGAAAATCCAATGTGTATATAATTTAAATTTAGAGGAAAGTTGAAATCTATCTAGCCCCTGAATTAATTTTCAGGATGAATTCTCTGGAGCCCTTGGTTTTCCGCCGGTTTCCAGTACTGGTAAAGGACAGGTTAGGGGCAAGAACCTTCAGTAGGCAGGGCTTGAACTTGCCCTGTTTTGTTTTGTTTTTTCCCTTCCCAACCAGAGAAGTATTATTGTATTTCTTATATCTCTGCACTATGTTTTTGAAGCAACAGTTCTCCATCTAAGGCTGAAAATCAATGATCTACAGAAAATTACTTTGATGAAATTTCATGTTCTGGGTGAGAGGCATTCAGGGGTTGACTAACCTACGGTAGAAATAAAAGTTCCATTTTATTCAATATGCTGAGAATAGAAAACAGAAAAAGAAGTACTGTAATGAATTTAATCATCCTCATGCACACAGAAGTATGGTGAATATGCAGCATTACTAAAGACTGACAAGAAAAATAAAAACTGTACAATTGTGTCTCATACAAGGTCGTCCAAATTTTGAAAATCTCATTATACAACAAAAGCAGTTAGCAGGACTAAAACAAGTCTTTATTTATGATAATAAGCTCTTCTAATAGAATTAAAGTACAAAGGTTATGATTTAAAAATTGTCAAACATGCAAAATTGCCTTGAATAAGTTATATCAGATAATTACCCTTTATTATTTATTTCATCATTAATTTATTCACTCATTTTTCAATTTACTTGATTCAGTGATGAGGTACGAGAAGGAAAAAAGAATGTTCTCATGAAAATTCTCTGAATGAGGCTAAAGAGACCTCCCAAAACAAGAATGTTACGGTAAATGAGTTGCAGAGATAATGCTTGGAGGGTATTCTGAAACAGAAATGATTGAGGCTGCAATGTTGGAGCAGGTTTTGGGGAAGTGTGTACCTGAAGGAAGGACAGGCTTTAGGCACGGGGACTGTTGGGCAAGGCACCCAATGTGAAGGGCTCATAAAATGAGGCTGTGAGAGGAGACTCATGGAGAACTCATTGGAAATAAGGGTGAAAAGGTGAAGAACTGTTATTTTGGAAGTCACTGTTGTCCATTAATTTTCAGGCTGAGCTCTTGGTAGTCCTCAAGTCCTCCACCCAGGCAATGAGCAGGGAGTGAATGTAAGTTGAAATGTGAATTGTACACCTTTTAAGGATTCCTACTGAAATCTCTCAAAGAGGAGCTTCTACTCACCCACTCTGAGAGATTCTGATTTTCCCTCTTCTTGCTGTCCAGATGAGAATGTATGCAATATAATGGGAGATGTTATTTGTGGTACTAATCACACATGTAAACCTGGTGGAAGCTGAAGCCAAGAGGGCTGCTGTAGGGAACAGGAAGCCATTGAGGGTCCTTCCACCCCTTCCCCCACCACCCACTCAGACCTTGGGTGCTGGGGATTAAATCCAGATTGAACTCTACCAGTAGTCCTCAGAGAAGGTTTTGAACAGACAGGTAATGTAAAAAGGAGGAGCTTTGGTTTAGTGGCATGCTGGGCTGTGGAAGAGCCTGACAGCAGGGGTATGTGAAGAGTTGGCTCGGTAATCTAGATCCTGAGCAGAAAGGCTAGGACTCGGCATCAAAGTGGATTAACCACTGTGCTGAGCACAAGCAATATTTCCATTATGCAAAACGGAAACCTAGAGATGAAACACAAATCAAGTTATCCAGTTTTTAAGTGGGAACACTGGGCTCTGAATTTAGGTGTACCTGACTTTTGACTCTGATCTCTTCCTAAAATACTATGATTTAAAACACCTGGGATAGGGCTGACTTTATGGTTGAGTTTCTTTTCAGGGTCCAATGTATTGTAAGCATCTGAAAAAGTTATGTTTTAGTTCTACAGAGAGGTTGGGCAGACAGATTGGAAATTATTTAGACACTACGATGATTGATAATGACTTTAAGGACTATCATGAAGAACTGAAGAAGCCAGGCATGGTGTCCCACACCTTTAATCCCAGAATTTGGCAGGCTGAGGTAGGAGGATTGTGGTGAGTTCCAGGCCAGCCTGAGACTACATAGTGAATTCCAGGTCAGCCTAGGCTAGAGCAAGACCCTACCTCGAAAAACCAAAAAAGAAATAAAAAATAAAATAAAACTGGGCGTGGTGGCGCACGCCTTTAATCCCAGCACTCGGGAGGCAGAGGTAGGAGGATCACTGTGAGTTCAAGGCCACCCTGAGACTACATAGTGAATTCCAGGTCAGCCTGGGCTAGAGAGAGACCCCACCTCGAAAAACCAAAAAAAAAAATAAATAAATAAATAAAATAAATAAATAAATAAAATAAAAATAAAATAAAATAAAATTGAAGAAGAAGTAAAAAAGGAATTCAAGAAGGAAAGCCAGGTGCAGTGGCTCACACCTGTAATCGCAGTATTTGGGAAACTGAGGCAGGAGGATCAGCATGAGCTCAAGGCCAGCCTGGGCTACAGAATGAGTTCCAGGTCAGCCTGGGCTAGAGTGAGGCTCTGCTTCAACTCCGTAGGAGGAAAAACTGAGTTGAAGGAGAGGAAAAAGGCTTGGCTAGCAATAGTAGTTCCTGGCTAGAACTGAATTTGAGCAATTATTGAAAGGTAAAATAAAGGTTGGGAGCCAGGCATAGTACCGCACGCCTTTAATCCCTACCTTGTTGGGGGGGAGAGAAAGGTTGGAAAGTTAGGAGATGAGTTGGGAATTGTAGCATCACCTAAAACAATAGACAGTGGAAGATTGGGAGGTAGATCATCTGTTAGGTCTAGATATTTCCTTTTGAGGTAATGAAAAAGAAAATAAAACAAATGGGTATACGGAAGTGGGAAGGAAGAGCAAGGTCTAGAGATAATTTTAAAAGGGCCAGCTGGGCATTTTCAATAAAAGCTAGCGAAAACGGAAGAGATTAAGATAGATGTGGAGAAGAAAAATGACTTTCTCAAACAATCAAACTTATAAATAGAAAAAGATATCAAAGCCGGGCGTGGTGGCTCACGCCTTTAATCCCAGAGGTAGGAGTTGCTGTGAGTTCAAGGCCACCCTGAGACTACATAGTGAATTCCAGGTCAGTCTGGGCTAGAGCGAGACCCTACCTCGAAAAACCAAAAAAAAAAAAAAAAAAAAAGATATCAAAATAGTATTTAACACCTAATAGTATATATCACCTGGTATAAATATGAAAATAGTATATAACACCTAGTGCAGACTGACCTAGAACTCACTCTGTAGCTCAGGCTGGCGTATAGTTTGCAGAGATCCTTCTACTTCTGCTTCCCAAGTGCTGGGATTAAAGGAATGAGTCCCCTCTCCTGCCAGTAGGCCCTTCTTAAATTCTTCAATTTATGACACCTTTCCTGTTCTCTTTTGTTTAGTTTGGTGCCAATCTTTCCCAACTTTTCCCTTTATTTAAACATTTCTATTCTCCCTACCCCACCTACGCTGGCATCAATATATCCTTTTGATAAATACAAATGAAATGCTGCTATAGAAATACAATATTTGCCCGGTGTGGTGGCCCAAACCTTTAATCCCAGCACTCAGGAGGCAGAGGTAGAAGGATCACTGTGAGTTTGCGGCCAGCCTGGGACTACAGAGTGAGTTCCAGGTCAGCCTGGGCTAGAGTGAGACACTACCTCCCCCATACGATATTTATATTTACACTTTTATTTGTATAGATCATATAGGTGTCTCAAGGTCAATACACACATATCAAGTTCATTTTATTTATTTATTTATTTATTTTTGGCTTTTGAGGAAGGATCTTGCTCTAGCCCAGGCTGACCTGGAATTCACTATGTATCCTCAGGTGACCTTGAACTCATGGTGATCCTCCCACCTCTGCCTCCCAAGTGCTGGGACTACAGGTATGCATCACCACACCTGGCTCCCTCATCTTACTCTTTTTAAAAACGTGTTTTCTTTTTGCTAGGCTAAATCATAATTTGTATAGGAAGTCCTTCACTATGGAATCTTTTTTGGTAATTTATTCTGAAAAATGAGTTGCTATGTGTTGTGGCCTATAAACTCTGCAACTTGTGAATGATACCTTATGAGAGAAAAAAGTACTTTTAGATGTATTATTTCAACTGGATACTGGAATGCATTGCCTGTATTACAAGTGAGCTCTCAGTACAGTTTCTGCTCTTATAAAAACAGGCGGAGGTAGACTTAACAGCAGAAGGTGGTGGCCACAAAAGTGGAGAGAAGCAGTGTTAGAAAGGAGGATGCTGGCTGGAGAGATGGCTCTGTGGTTGAAGGTGCTTGCTTGTAAAGCTTGGTGGCCCAGGTTCAATTCCCCAGTGCTAAGGTAAAACCAGATGCATCAGGAGTTCTGCAACAGCAGGAGGCCCTGGTGCCCCTCTACTCTCTCCCTCATAAGTAAATAAAAAAAATATATTTTTAAAAAGCAGGATGCTATGCTTCTAGCTTTAAAGAAGGAAGATAGGAAGGAGGTGAAGGAATCAGCCTCTAGAAGGTAGAGAGATTTTCCTCTGGAGTCTCTAGAAGAAACTAGTCTCGATGATACCATGATACTGACCTGAAAAACTTAATTTGGATTTCTGGACTCTGAAATTTAAAAGTTTGTTGTTTTAGGCCCGGCGTGGTGGCACACGCCTTTAATCCCAGGGGAGGCAGAGGCAGAGGTAGGATCGCCGTGAGTTTGAGGCCAGCCTGAGACTACATAGTGAATTCCAGGTCAGCCTGGGCTAGAGCGAGACCCTACCTTGAAAAACCAAAAAAAAGTTTGTTGTTTGAAGAGACCAAGTTGGTGGTGATAGATCACCTTGACTTGATCTGGCTTTGTGTCTGTGAGGACTTTATTTTCAGGTATGCTCACATTCATAACAGGATAAGGCTAGAGCATAGGATGCAATTGCACTCATTTTTTCACATTCATTTTCTAAAAAGTTAAATCGAATCTTTTAACTGGTTTTAAAGCTTGAATTCTGGGAACTGTCATTTAATGGTGGAATTGCTGTTGCTTCAAATTCCAACCATATTTTAGTTGGACTGGGACTTTTACAAAGTTTCAGAAGAGAGATAAACAGATGTTTATTTTGAGAAAAAAGAACTTGAGCTGTTGGAGGAGAACCAGAATACACAACACATAGCACGTTATTCTTGCAGTCTGTAGGTAGCGGGAGGAAGCTCTCCATCTGTGAAAACACCCTAAAGAGAAGCAGCAAGCAGTGTACGGCGAGTCCGCCCTGTGGTGGCTCCAGAGGACGTTACTGCTAGTCGTCATTCAGATATGGGTTGTCAGCCATATTCTCTTGGAAAGCATTCATATGTAATAGGAGCGCATACGAGTTATGGTCCGATGTAAGACCTCTAACGGCTTTCATTCAGATGGGTGACCCGCTTTGAGAAAGGAGGGTCCTTCACTAAGTGCAGAAGTGGCCGTGAGAAAGGCGCCAACTTCACCCAGCCAGCTTTCCAGGAATGTGCAAGCCGACAGAGCCTGGCACGCCTGTAATCCAGCGAGAGTTCGAGGCCAGCCCGAGACTCCACAGTGAACAGAGCGACAGCCTGCCTCGAAACGCAAAAAGACAAAAAGAAAAGAGCCGACGGATCGCCGGGGCACCTCACGACGTCACCGAGAGTCAAGGAAGCCACGCAGGTCCCATCCGCCAGATTCCCAGACCGACCCACAGCGCTGGCCCGGTTCCAAGATGGCTCCCGCAGCCACACCGCCCCCACCGAGCAGGTCCGGAAGTGACGCACACCGCCAGTCCCGCCCTCGTCCCGCCCCTAGACCGAGTTTCCGGCCATTTTTGAAAATTGTGACGGCCCCTAGTTGCCTCCGGCGCGATGGCGGCGTTCGCTGTGGAGCCGCAGGCGGCCTCGCTGGGTGAGCGGAGGGCCCGGGGCGCCGTCGCCGGGCCGTGGGCGAGGGGCAGCGGGCGCGTGGGCGCGGGTGCGTGGGCGCGGGTGTGGGTGCCCGGGTGCGAGCGTGGGCGCGTGGGCGGCGCCCTGGCTCCGTCCCGCGGGGTCCTCCGTCCCGCCGCCGCCGCCGCGGCGCGGGGCTCCTGGAGGCTGGGCCCCGGGGACGGCGGAGATGCCCTTGGCCACCCCGCCGGGCAGGGGACGCCGACCCTCCCTGGTCGCCCGTGGTTGTCCGCCGGAGAGCCGGGTCTGGAAAAGAGACCTGGATTGAGCGGCCATAGTTTTGCAGATCGCAGTGACACGTGATGCTTGCCGTGGTCCATGTAAGATAAGTTCAAGACCAGGTAAAATAAGTCTTCATTACGTCTTCCTAGCACAGATGAGCGGCTACAGTGAAGCACGCGTTGAGCCAGGTGGGGTTTTTGTTTGTTTGTTTGTTTTGCGGTGTTTTGGAAATGGGGAAAGTTTCGCTTTCGGCTCCAGGTTTCTGCTTCGCAGTATAAACTGAAGGGCAATGGTGGCCCTCTGGGTAAAGTCAGTCAGAAGGGAGGGACTGCAGTGAGAATCCGTGGAGCCTTCTTCTGTATCCGTATGGACTTGGGTTTTCTTAAACTTGCCACAGTTCCTCCGCCCTCTTTGGTGGATGATAGGATGAGGGTAGTTGGTGATGTTGTGGTTTTCCAAATAGCTGTTCAGAATATGCCTTGGTGAGACCTTTCGTTTGAGGTTAGTGTGTGCTCTTTGAAGCACGTAAGTAGGACCATGTAACAGTAACTAGCACTTTGCAAAATAATTACAGTGTAATTGTCATTCTCTATACCTTGTTTTGATATTTTATTCCTTCCCTGAATTATTTTACTTTTTTATATCTTAACAGTTTTAGTCCTTATGTAATTTATTTTTAAAAATTATTTACTAGAGAGAGAGAGGGAGGGAAGGAGGGAGGGGAGATAGAATGGGAGCGCCAGGTCCTCCACCACTGCAAATGAACTCCAGATGCATGCGCCCCCTTGTGCATCTGGCTTTATATGGGCACTGGGGAATTGAACTTGTGTCCTGCATTGCAGGCAAACACCTTAACCGCTAAGCCATCTTCTCTTCAGCCCTCCTTATGTAATTGACACCTGTTATTATTGCTGTTTTTTGAGGCAGGGTTTCACTCTAGCCTAGGCTGTCCTGGAACACACACTGTAGCCCCAGTCTGGCCTGAAACTCACAGTGATTCTCTTACCTCAGCCTCCCGAGTGCTGGGACTAAAGGTGTGCGCCACAATAGCTTTTAAAATTTTGTTTTGTTTTGTTTTTTCGAGGTAGGGTCTTGCTCTAGTCCAGGCTAACCTGGAATTCACTCTGTAGTCTCAGGGTGGCCTTGAACTCACAGCAATCCTCCTACCTCTGCCTCTCGAGTGCTGGGATTAAAGGTGTGTGCCACCATGCCCGGCTTAAATTTTTTTTTTAACTTGACTAATACCTAGTGAAAAAGGAGGAAAAATAAATATTGAAAGCTCTTGAAAAGCAGGAAACATTTTTTTGATTAAAAACATTTATTGATAAATTCTATAAATATAAACAATATAACATGATCATAAGTGCCTCCCACCACCCTCCTTTTCCCTCTCCAGTAAATCCCTTCTTTCCAACTAGTCTTTCCTATTTTGATGTCATGATTCTCTATTATGAAGGTCCTTTTTTTTTTTTTTTTTTTTTTGGTTTTTTGAGGTAGGGTCTCACTATAGCCCAGGCTGATCTGGAATTCACTATGTAGTCTCAGGCTGGCCTCCAACTCATGGTGATGATCCTCCTACCTCTGCCTCCTAAAGGCGTGCGCCACCATGCCCGGTTTATGAAGGTCTTATGTAGGCAGCCCTTGGCCACTGTGAGGTCATGAATACCAAGGCTACTTTGTGTCTAGAAGACAGCATTGTAAGCATGTCTCCCTTTCCTTTGACTCATATTCTTTCTACCACTTCTTCAATGGTCCCTGAGCCTTGAAGAGTGTGGTAGAGATGCACCTTTTAGTGCTGAGCACTCTGCTGTGCCTTCTCGACACTAGTGAGTTTTGAGTCACCCTCATGGTCACCACCATCTGAAAAAGAGAAGCTTCTTTAACCAAAACTGAGAGTAGCATTAATATATGATCATAAACATAAGTATTTAGTGGGCATAATATATCCATTTCTCCTGACAACAGTAGTAGTTTCCCCACTAGGGCTATGACCCCCCAAGCCATAGGCTTTTCATGAGGTTTTTGGTACCAGGCAAGAATTACCTCCCCTGGAGCAGGACTCAAGTTCAATCAGAGAGCAGTTGGTTTCCCCTCAAACAGACATGCCACCATTGCAGCAGTTGGTATTTTTGGCCTGCCTGGCCAGCTGTAACATTTGCAGGGTCCACTGCTGGTTCACACTGTTGGTGACTTTTCTCCCCCAACAGGCTGCAAAGAAGCTCTTTCCATCATCCTGACAGCTAGTCATTAGGGAGGCTTCCAGCTCAGCTCCAGCTTGAATTCTCAGTGACCTGCAGCCCAAGCATGTGGGCTTAACAATGTAGTCTGGAGGGCAACCAACAGCCTTGGCAGTGGCCTGTGATGTTTTGGGAGTTGGTCAGGGGCCTTCCTGGCCAACAACTTGCTGGAGGATATCCCACTCCTGGCACTGAAATTTTTCTAATAACAGTGTATTGCTTCTGGGGGGAGCATTATTTACCCACACAAGATACTTCTGCCTAAACTGTCTCTTTTTAAATGCATATATTACTAGCTAGTGAAGAAATAGTTTTCCATATTGCTTATTTTAAATTTTGATTACTCTTCCTTGACCCCCTCCCCTCCCCCCCCATTCTGCCCATCTACTTGCATATCTACTATTATTCCCCCTCCTTAAGCTCTCCCTCTCCTTCCTCCCTCATCACCCTTTTCTAGCTGCCTGGTCTCTGCTGTTGACTTTTTCTCTAACTTGAATACAAATCTAAGCATTTGAATCAAGGATCTACATAGGAGAGAGAACATGTGGTGCTTGACTCTCTGAGCCTGGGTTACCTCACTTAGTATAAAATCTTTTTCAGATTTATCTATTTACATGCAAAATTCATCATTTCATTTTTCTTTACAACTGAATAAAACTCCCATTGTGTAAACATGCCACATCTTTATTATCCATTAATTCGGTTGAAGGGTACCTATGCTGTTCCATTTCCTAGAGGAAACACATTTTAGGTTGTTTCGAAGTTGAGCAATAGCTAACTAAAATCATATAGTTATCATGCCAAATATTTGACCTTTGTGAATGTAATAAATCATACTCAAGCTTGTCACCTAGTCAGATGTGGTTCATGGATTCCTTGGGGAGTCATTGTACAGTAACACCCTGGTTCATCCACATGGCTGGGTGGACAGAGCATTGGTACAGCGGTGAACTGACAGGCATAACCACCAGGGAGACACTTGCAGTGAAGAGCTTATTTATTATTTCCGGGAGGGTGTTTTTATTTAGGAGGGAAAAGGATGGGCAGGGGCATAAGTGGCAAGGGGATTGGCAGGGGCAGGGTAGTCTGTGGATGTTTCATGAAGGGATTTGCCGGTAACCTGTGGATGCCTAGTTTGCATAGATAAATTGGGGGGGGGATTTCTCAGCCCCAAGTGGTGGGAGTTACGTGTCTTTAGGCATGTAACTGTTGGCGGTGGCTGCAGAGGAGCTGTGACCTTAAACTTTTATTGCCCAGGCTTGTTACTACAGCTGGGGTAATGTGAGCTTCAGTAAACTCAGGCCTTGAAGTGCCTGGGCTTCTCAGGGTTTGTTGAGGCCTACCAGGGGGGCTGGAGTTTTTTTGATGGCCAAACTCCTGCCAGTCACAATCTCAAATAAGGATGAGATTATCAGGGTTTCAGGCCAGCCTCAACTTTCCTTTAACCCTATGTTCTCCATGCCTCTCAGCAGGGTCCCCCAGTCAGAAGATTATTTTTGTAAGCAGAAATAGCATATTCTTCATTTTTACATTAATAATAAAATTTTTGGCCTATAAGATACTGGTAGACTAATAATAACTAGTAGAGTACTCAACTGTGTACCTAGCTGTTAGGTCAAGTGTGTACTTGTATAACTTAACAGAAGCTCTGAATAGATTCTACTCTTAGATCCGTTTTAGCTAAGAGAACTTGAACTCACATCTCTATGTAGCCATGTTTTTTTTTACTGTGTTATTTTACTCTGAAGTTGTTTTTCATGAATTTAGGATCTGAACCAATGATGTTGGGCTCACCCACGTCTCCAAAGCCAGGAGTGAATGCCCAGTTCTTGCCTGGATTTCTGATGGGGGACATGCCAGCTCCAGTGACTCCACAGCCTCGGTCGCTCAGTGGCCCTTCAGTAGGAGTGATGGAAATGAGGTCACCTTTACTTGCAGGTGGGTGAGGTGCTTAAGATAGCGTCATAGTATGTAAATGTGCGTGCTAGAATTTCAAGAGTAGTCATGTAGCATTCATTCTAACCAACACATTATTAATTAAAAAATACTACATTTGGGCTGGAGAGATGGCTCAGCGGTTAAGGCACTTGCCTCTAGTGCCTAAGGCCATGGGTTCAATTCCCCAGGTCCCACATAAGCCACACCCACAAGGTGGTGGTCCTGGTGTATTCTCGCTCTCTCTTTCTCTCTCTCTCTCTCTCTGTATCTCTCTGCTTGAAAATGAATAAATAAAAAAAAAATACTACATTTATTACAAAGCTGTGCCATAGTCAGGCCCATGGTGGTGCACACTTGTAATCTCAGCACTCAGAAGGCTGAGGCAGGAGGATTATGAGGTAAAGTCCAGCCTGGGCTATAAAGGGAGTTTTAGGCAAGTTGCAGATAAAGTGTAAGACCTGTCTCATAAAACCATAAACAATAACCATGGAACCCCACAAAAAAAGCTATGTCTTTATTTCTAGCCACTTGAGATAGAGATTTAAGTAGTATAAGCTACTGAAAATTCAAGAAACTTTGTGTGCTGTATTTTACCTGATCCAGGATGTTATTGATTACAAAACTCAGCATTATTTTAAATACCACTAGGAAGGAAAACACTAAATTTGATACAATTGTAAGATAACATTTTTGAAAAGTACTGTTCCTATTTCAGAGATGCTATAATTAAAAAAACTCATTTGTAAGAAAGTACCTCTTAGAATTGATGGAATATGGTCATTTAAATATATATGTAGAGATGAATTCTATTTCCATTCATAATTCTCACATCTAATTTAGTGAAAAGGCTTACTTTGAAAACTGGGGAAAAGTTTCTTTTACACAAACTTGTAGTTGTCATCACAAAGTATTATAACCTTATTGCAGTATATATTTAT
>PVHP010037925.1:0-17144 GCA_004024765.1 Zapus hudsonius | reverse complement strand
AAACTCTGTGCCTTAAAACAACCCAGATTTATCTTATGGTTCTTTAACTTCAAGATGGATCTCAAATGGGCTGACATTAAGGTTTCAGCAGCCTTGTTTTTGCTTTCTGGAGGCTTTTGTGGAGCAATCTTTACAACTTGCAACTATGTACATTCCTTGACTCCTGCATACCCTTATCTAGGTGAAACCATAGAGGAATCAGTGAGAAAAGCAAGAGTGTTGCTTCCACAGCTAGCCAGACAACCTGCGCCAGCATGATAGAGACAGACACCAAGGATACTCAAAAGGCACTGAAGTAGAAATCCAGAAGCTGCTAAGAGCTCAAAACTAAAGCAGACTTAAACGTCACCCACCATGGCTCAGGGAATTTTGTGAATAAGAGAGCATAAAGATTTTAAGAGACAATGTGGGTGGGAACATCTAGAGGCATTCACCACCCCCCCAACTCATAACCCACAACCCCATGGTGAATACCAGTAATACCACTGAGGAGGGCCCTCAGTGGAATGGGGGCAGGCAGGAGGGAAACGGTGGTACTAACATGATTTGTTCAGACAAAGTTTCTACTTATTTAAAAAAATTTAAGAAAGATGCATAGTAAATAAAATTTGAAAAGTCTGTACCAGTTTAAAAAGAAAAAAAACTATCAACCTCTAGACCAGGTCCTTTGGATACTGTGACACTGTTATTCTCAGGTTCTGATTTCCTCCTTCCCTTTCCACACCTTTGCTATCACACAGGGCTCACCCAGATGATTGACAGATAATCTCCCAGTTACAATACCAACTAATTAGCAAGTTCAATTCTACCTGCAACCTTGATTCCCTTTACCAGGCAAGGAAACACTGTCACAGACTCCTCAGATTTGGGGAGAAAGGGTGTCATTATTTTGTCTAATACAAAAATGAGGAACCGTGACTTGAAGTTTCTAGATTTTAATTTACAAGGCACAAGAGATTTAATTTAATTTTTTTAAGTTTACCACTTCTTTTAAAATGTAATAATGAGGCAATTTACATTTAAAGTTGAGGCATTTTTATGTCAGTGCTCATTATATGTCTTGTTAGGCATATCTAGATGATGTGGTTGGGCCTAGTTTGAACTGAGAACTAGAAGTGGTGGAGCTAGGGGATGGTTCAGGAGGGAGGGCCTGATTCACCCCAGTTCGATTCTCTGCCACCACCATAAAAGCTTGGTGTGTCCATGCATTTCTGTAACTCCAGTCCTGAGAGGAAGGAGAAAGAACTGCTGGGACTCACTGCTCACTCAATCTCATTAAAGCTGGCAGCTCCAGGTTCAGAGAGACTCTGCTTAAAGGAAACTCATAGATGAGCAATAGGGGCGACACTCCACATTTGCCTCTGGCCTCTAAAATGCATGCTTATGGGCACATGCATCTGCACACAAATGCACCACAGCACACCATGCCACAATGCTACACACACACACACACACACACACAAAACAACAACAACAACAACAACAACAACAACAACAACAACAACAACAAAGAAAGAAAGAAAAAGAGAGAAAGAGAGAGAGAGAAGGAAGAGGGAGGGAGGGAGGGAGGGAGGGAGAAATAGAAGCAGTGATGACTTTTAGCCTAGGTTGTAGCCCTCCTGTGAAACTAACCTAGCTAAAGTTCTGTATTGATTCTTGGAGGGTTTCCAGTATTACAGTTGAACTTCTCATAGCACAGGAAGTGGTGGAAAGGAGACCCTTTCACACATCAATGGTCCTCTCTTCTGGGTAAACCAATACCTCTGCTGACCAAAGTCCTGGACTTTGACCTAACAGGTAGAGATAATGAAAATGGTTGAGAGGAAATTAGAACTACCACTTTTCCTCCCATGTCACAGCAGACTCTGTGACCTTCCCCATGACTGGAGGATGTTGAGTGAGCCAGGTCATATTGTTTTTTTTCTGGTAGTTTTCTTGGGTCTCTACTTTTATGGTGACTGAGAGGTTTCTTTGTCTTTGCTTCATGGATCAGTGAAAGAGACGCGAATGGGATTAAAGAACAGTCCCCCACTGTTCCAGTACAGCATTCAGCTTGTGACTTGGTAAGAAAACCTGCAGGTCTCATTACAATAAAGAACATGGGAAGGTCTTCCATTGATTTTCAGGCCCAAGTCATATCCCTGAAATGTATTTTAATAAGAATTTCTATGTTGATGTTTTTAAAGCAATTAATACACCTGTTATGTTGTTCCTTTTCGATACTAGTTCTTTGAAATTTACCTTCACGGGTTAAACACGGTAGATGAAGGAGTGAGGTCTTAACACTTTGAAACCTACTTGACACCTAGGAGAGAACTGAAATCCTTGTAAGGATAATGATAAAGATGTTAAAACACTTTCATTGCTTTACCGAAGCTGTGACCTGCATTACTATTCACACCTTTGCAAACACATATTCAGGCTTATGGCTCTTTACCCAAAATGCAGAGATCTTTGTCATTACCATCCTTATTAGAGGCAGATAACAGCAAAGTGTTGCCTACATTTAGAATAAGGTTAATAACTAATTCCTTGGGGTGGTACAGATAGCCTAGCCAATCCTTTGAGGTTCTCCGTTGAGTGCTAAGGGTTATGTAGTCAATAAGAACACCAAGAAGCAGTCAGTGCACTGAAGAATTTCATTCAGCATTCCCGTTTCCAAGGGAAGTTTGATCATGGTGGGCAAGGCTTGGCTGGCCTGCAGGGAAAGCCTCTCCCACATCTCAGGAAGAAGAGAGCAACTAGAATCCAGGTTCTAACACCTCAAAGACTACCTCCAGTGACACACTTCCTCCAGCAAGGCTCCACCTCCTAAACGTTCTGCAACCTTCAAGTATTCAAGCACATGAACTATAAGGGGACACTTTATACTCAAACCATCATGCTACCAAGGAAAAACTGTGACTGAAAATTATGTTTTTGTGCTATTCCATGCAGACCAGCCAGCCCTCACTCTTCCACACAGTGAACCTTCTCCAACATAGATATTCTGGAGCCTGTTGGCACTTTCAAGAATATGGAAGTCTTCCCCTAGGAAGGGCTTACTATATGAGCCAATAACTGTTGCTTTCTCCTTTCAAAGAGAAAATTCCAGAACTTCCAAACATTTGTTATATTTCTGCGCATTCCTTGGGCCAGGTGATGTTGAATACAGGGCCACTCTACAGTGAGGGAGTGATCAGGAGGATGGCTCAACCTTGCTACTATTTATGTTATCTGAATTTAGCATATTTTTGCTCCCTATTTTTCTTCCTCATAAAGATATTTAGGCCCTATAAAATATTTATTTTTGTTTGTGAAGACAAAACTTTTAAATATTTTAAAGCCTTTTTTCTCCTATAAATAGAATACAAATAACACTGACTTTTCCCACCCCTCCCTCATCACTGTTGTGATATTTTTTTCACTACAGGTGAAAAAGTGATCAGGAACATGTGCGTGTGTGTGTCTGTGTGTGTGTGTGTGTGTGTGTGTGTGTGTGTGTGTGTGTGTGTGTGTGTAGATGTGTGCAGTAGTTTTAGGGCTCAGTTATAAAAAAGCGGCTTTTGTGACAGTTGAGCTTTGAAATGATATTCCTATGAAATATTCTGGAATGAACCACATTTTAAAACTTTTTGCTTGTCATATCACACCAGTCTTTCTTTTCAGTTTATTAGTATCTTAAGTATTTCAATTACTTCCTTTTCAATAGTTTTACAAATTCTTTACCATGATCTCTTACTGAAATTCAGTGGCATTATCCTGGACTGTCATGTTATTTTGTATAGTAATCAGTTTCAAGTGCTTTTATTTGATCTTTTCAGGAACCATATACTGTAGACAATTAAAGGTTATTTCTTTTTATATGAAGAAAAAACTCATATACCATTTCACAACTCTATTTCCTTTTCTTGCTGAATATATCTTCAGCTTCTCATAACCACATAATCCCTGGAGATACATTAGTTATTGGTTATTACAGCGACCTCAAGGCCACACAGCTGGTTTATAGCGGGTCCTACACTGGAGCCAAATTTCTAGTATAGTAGCTTTTGGCACTGACTTTATTTTCTAGCCAAGAAGACTAAAATAGTTTCCATTTAGGTGACGAAGGCAACACAAAAAAATCCTTGACTGAAGAGCCTTTCACCATACAGGAAATTCATTTTCATGTTTGAAAAATTCAAGCTGAACACATGGCTCCTTGAAAAGGAAAGAAAAAGAGGCGTGATTGTATTTCTGAAGGGGCCTTGTTAGAACAGTGTCCCAGAGCTGTTTAAGCCAGTGTTTATTAAGCAATTTCGCTGAGTCAGGACTGTTCTAGTCCTAGAGATAGAAGATGGGACAAAATATACACAGAGGCCTGCCTCCTGCAGCTAACATTGAACATTTATTTTCATTTTTATCTCTTGCTAATATTTCTGTTTGAGGCCCCTGTGTCTGAATGATATCTCTGTGATGAGTTGTTTTGCTGGTGGAACAGTTGTTGTTTACTGGATGTGTGGAGCACACCAGGATAAAACTCATACTTTTTCACTGGACATGATTAGCATCCCCCCCCCCCCAGGATTTTTAACTAACTTTGTTTGTTCCTCAGCACTGGCCGTTACTGGTTTACCTTAGAAATTCTTTTCATAGATTGGAGATCCACTAAACTAGGTTGAAGTGAAAAAATTGAAATAGTATTTTTTTTTTCTACCAGATAAATTCAGCATAAACTAGCTTTCAAGTCAGAAAGATTTGTCCATGTTGTAAGTCCCACTGTGAGGTGGTGAGTCAGAAGTTCAGGGCAAGCAGTGATATGTTTCAGCACTTTTCTCATTTTTTATCTGGATATTGGTTACTGTTGAATAGCATAGTGTTGAACACTCTCAGCAATTGTCTTCAGGTTTTTTCCCACCAATATATTTTAATTATCTTTGTATTTATTTTCAATGGAAAGTACAGGTTGTAGCTTAATGAAGCATGAATTTATAACATGGGTTATTAATCAACCTTTGCTGTGGAAAATGTGTTACTAATGGCTGTCAGGTACTTAAATGAATTTTTGAAGCTTTTCTCCAATATCAGTCTGATAATCTATATTGCCTCTGGCTCACATTTTTTGTAACTTTCAAGTGTTTAACAGTTGTAATACATATCAAATATGCTTTATCCAAAAAATATGCTTTATCCAAAATGTTTCATCAGAAGTATTTCAGATTTAGGATTTTATTTTGAATGTATATGTATATGATGTATATAAAATGAAATATTATGGATATAAGACAAATTGAAACATTCAGTTCATTCAGATTTTTATACAAACCTCTATAGATAGCCTTCTGGTAAGTTTATCTGATATATATATATATATATGTATGAGCATATATATATATATATATATGAGCATTCTTCTTTTTTTATTAATTTGGAACTTTGTATGGGCAAATCATGTGTTTCCCTCCTCCCTATCCCCCTTCCACTGAGGGCCCTCCTCAGTGGGATTGCTGGTACAGTCCATGGGGTTGTGGGTTATGAGTTGTGAGAGCAACAGTCAGTCCTGGGGGGGGGATGACAAAATGCCTCTGGATATTCTCTCCCACCTTAGCTCTTACAATCTTTCTGCCTCAAAATCATGGACTCCAAGGAGAAGTTCCCAATAGTTTTTGACCAAAAGAGAGGTTACACTCATCAAATTTTCTCTTAATAAACAATACTTATCCCAATGAACCCATTATGATCTCTCTCTCCATTGGGAAATCTGTTTTTCTTTTTCAAAAGGCAGAGAGAACTCTGGAGATAAACCATCCCTTATAGGTCAGCCAGGGCTCAGGTGAAACTACAGAGGAATTGGTGAGATGAGCAAGCACTTTGTTATTTTATACAGTGAATGAATGTTGAATTTTCTTGTGACAATGAAGATTGCTGTCAGGCTTTGTTCCTAACCCATTTATAAAACAACTTATAATCAATAGCTGACGGTATGTCAGTTCCTTGAAATACGCATAGTTGAGCTGTTTCTCTCCTGTAATTTACAAGTGAGAGAAGGAAACTCACAGACATGAAGGAATTTATATAAAGTTACATTGTTTGGATATTTTTAAGTGATACTAAATATTTTTAGTGATTTCAATCAATTTCATAAAATCAGGCATGGCAATTTCTAGTTGTAGCATCTTACTGGTAGTATAACTGATTTGGGATGAGTAGGTTTTGTTGTCAACTTAAACTTTTTAGTAATCTTGGGTGGGTCTCTGAGTGTATTCATAGGAAGGCAGCCCTCCCAGTAGGGGGCAGGATGAAAGCTCAGGGAAGCTAAAAGCAATTATCCTTTCCTGGGAGGGCAGTGCAGGAAGGAAATTCCAGAAACTCAGGAAGTCAACAAGTCTGGAGAAGGGTTGCAAGACCCCACCCTAAGGCTATATAAAGGGAGAAAATCTTTCTCTTCTGCCCTGTGTGTTTTGCTTGTGTGTGTGTGTGTGTGTGTGTGTGTGTGTGTGTGTGTGTGTGTGGTGCTTGTGATGGATTTTTGTTTCTCTGTTTGGACCTTTAAAAGCGGGGCAGCTTCTTTCACCATTATGGAACTTCCCCTAGACCTATAGCTTCTATAACTCCTTTTCTTCCATAACTGCCTAGTTTGGAGATTCATCCCAGCAGCATATGAGCTGACTACAACACAGCTCTATAGATAGACTTAAGGTAAGTTTATCTGATGTCTTTAATTGTTATTAAACATTTTTAGTGATCTCAACCAATTCCATAAAGTCAGGCATGGCAATTTCTAGTTGCAGTGTCTTCCTGGTACTAAAACAGGTTGAATTTTTAGCATTTCATATCTTCAGGTTGGGTATGCTCATTCTCCTTCCCCCTCTTTAAACCTCCTAGCTGCCATTTTTTCTTTTGCATGTGTTCATTACAGCCACTTCAAGTAATACTGACAGCATTATTAATTCAGAGCTGGGCCTATGCCTCATGAGCCTGACCATATACTATGTGAAATTCTCTGGGTCCAGCTCTGGGTCCATGGGTTAGTTAGGGAGTTGCAGCATGCATCAACCCCCTGTTCGCCCACGGGGCTGGGTGAGCAGAGGCTTGGAATAGCTGTGAGCCAACGAGAGATGAGACTCTCGGGATAACGCGGCAGTGGGAAGTTCTCATTTTATTTTATAGATAGCAGTTGTTTATATAGAGAAAAGTCAGAGGTAGAAGCATAGAAAGCAAGATCTGTGAGCATCTCATGAGTTTGATTGGTAGGGGCCAGTATCCTTTGGATACCTATTTTGCCTAGATAAATTGAGGGGGGCTACGTGACTCTATACATGGACATGTATAGAATTGTGATGTCAGCAGAGGAAATGTAACCTTATTGTTTAGGTTTGTTATTGCAGCTGGACTAAGTTAGGCTTGGAACTGCTTGCTTTTATCTCAGGGCACAGCTGTGGCCTGCCTGGGGGCTGGAGTGTTCAGGATTGCTAAGATTTATAGGGGCCCTCAGACTTTGCCTCAACTTCCTTATCAGAAGGAGACAGTCCCAGAAGCCTGCCAGACTCAGCAAAACCCCACATTCTCCATGCCCCGTTAGCAGGGTCCCACAATATTCCAGTGCAATTAGAGAGGGCAAAGACTTTCCAGATGTGTAAACAAGTCAGACATAGTCGAAAATTGCTACAGACAACACTAATAGAAGTTAACTATGGAGAGCATGTCATACATGAGACAATTCTGCTGATTTGTACACCTATCCCATGAGGTCAGGGAATAACTTGCTTGTGGCTTCCCCTACTTATAGGTATTCAGTGAGAATTTAAGCCCAAATAATTTTAATCCCAGAAGTGGAGGAGACAGAGGAAGATTGGAGAGATGCTGATGAAGCCTTTACAGAGACAACACCTCTATCTCCAAGTGACAGTTTCTTTTGACATTCATCCTAATACCATGTGCCCCAGTGTACTGGTTGAGGTGTGCTTGGTCAACTTCAAACATCTTCTTTAATCAGATTAGCCACATCATACAGCGTTACTAATTATAATTAGTGGTCTAATCAAATACTTGTAATGATCCCACATCTCTGTACTACATGTCTTAAAAACTGATCCCTTTAGTTTATGGATTTACCATTTTTCTTTCCCCAGCTAATGAATCTAAATATGTGATTTAAAAGCTGCTCTTTATTTCTGTTTCGTCTCATTTGTAAATAGCATGGCTTACCTCCCCTTCCAAGGACACTTGCCTTTGTCCTGAGTCCTTGGAAGAGTTATGCATTTCTAATCTGATTACTTCAGGACAGATTTTTGGGTGGCCATAAGTCCAGTCTAGATTCTGCTTTCGTTTCTTTCCTGTGGTTCTCAAGAATAACTGTAATATTTTTAGGATGCTCTGAAAGACAACATTTTCCCCAGAAGGAACCAGTAAGAATAGCTCAGACTTTGTTTTAGTCTCTTCTGGGAACAAGATGCCCTTTAATGCATTTGTTCAGTGTTTCATGTTCATCTAGGTGCTGTAGCAGGATGAGAAATTAACTAAAACAGTTGAAGTGCTCACCTGTGCACACTGAGTTTGCTTCATTGGCCCCTTCCCATTTAAGTCCTGATGTTTCTGCTTCATACCACACAGTTGCCATGTACTTCCTACATGCCAGACTTCAGCCTAGAGGACCTCCTTCAGCCTTTTGTAATTCTCAAAAGTGGCTTCAACAGAAGGCTGTGACTGACATTCTTTGATGGTGTGGGAGTAGCAGTGGAGAGTTTAGAGTCATGAGCACCTAAGCAATAGACTTAGAATAGGAGCTTAATTTTAATAACATAAAAATCATTTGGCCTTATTCTTAATTTTTCTACCATAAGACATTTCTTTATTTTTACTTTTATAATATATTTTGTTTGTTGGTTTTTGAGGTGAGGTCTCACTCACTCACAGGCTAACCTGAAGTTCACTCTGTAGTCTCAGGGTGGCCTCCAATTTATGGCTGTTCTCCTACCTCTGCCTCCTGAGTGCTGGGATTAAAGGTGTGCACCAACACACTCTGCTTATAGTACATTTAATTGCCTTCTTCACCATTTCACCTGAGCTGTCTTTTGAGACTGAAAATTTTATCTACTCTTGACAATCATTTGGGTCTTTGCTAATCTTGTTCTCATACTTCAAGCTACCAGCACCATCCCTCACCTTTCCCAATCAGTAAATTCATCACTGTGTCAACAAACAAATCGATATATTATGCATCTAAAAAAGCAATAGCCATACAAATACTTTTTACTAAATAGCAGTTGGTTGTTACAAAATTATTTCAGATGAGTATGTCTTCTCAGCTTCATAGCTACCTCAAACAACAGGGGAGTGAAGTCACTTTTATCCATATTTCTCAAAGGACAAGACCACACATTTGTCATTTTCTTGGTATAAAATGTTGAAAACGCATGAAATTTCATGGTCTACTAGTATATTATATTTCTCTATAAAGAATATATTAAAATAACAACTAAAATAAGTTTGTGGCAGTGTACACAGCTCTTTGATAATTCTTTGCTGTGAGCATCCTGAATGATATGTAGAAGTTTTTCTGCAAGGATCCTTTCTTAGCCTCTGTGTATTTTCTTTGCTTCTTGGAGCACCTTGTGAATAGATAAGGCTAGAGTGACAGAAAGTGAATTAAAGGGCCATTTTCAGTCAGCTGCCTTGTAGACACCTTTTGGGCTATGTGGTAGTTTTGAGTAAATGTCCCCCAATAGAATTTATTATAATTGTGAATTGTCTTCAGCCTTCTGGCTGGAGGAAGTGTCACTTTGGCCTGACCTCCTGGGGTCTAGCCCCGAGGTATTTCAAATTGGATGCAAAATACTAGGGATAGATATGCAAAAGAAAAGCCTGAACCCCAGTCTGGCAGTTCTGCATTTTTGTGAGTTACAGTTTGCTTGCTTGCTTGAGGTGCAGGTGGTGGGTTTCTCTGTCTCTGCTTGGATCTGTGAAAGGGGGCCAGCCTTTTTTCCTTAACTTCCCCTGGGTCTGTTACTTCAACAAATACTTTCCTCCCCAAAATTGTGCCTGGTTTGGCGATTCATCCCAGCGGCGTGTCGCTGACTACGACAGATTATAAGAGGTATCCACATCAGCATCCTTTGGTATGGCAATCAGAAGATGTTTTTTGATGAAGGCAGTGATGTGCCTCCCATGTTTATCGACCTCTTTGAGACATATTAATACTTTATAATATCCTCTGACTCCAACAGCATGGTTAGTCATCAGTAATTCTCTTTACAAATGGCTTGCTCAACAATTGTCAAGAGCCTTAAATGTAGACAGAGGTAGCTTTCCTTGCCTAGACAAAGGGGAAGACCCTTTGGGATAAGAAGAAAATTGGATCTTGCAATCTGGAGAAGACAGCCTGAAGCTTGAAGGTGGAAAGAAACATGATGTACCTGAGGACATGGTGAGAAGATGGCAGAATAATGTTCTCCTAAATGAGATTTGGACTTATAGAGCCAGCAAACCATCTTCTCCACTCCTCCACCAGGCAGCTGCTGAATCTCTAGTTTGTGCCACACAGTGCTGTATTTTTTCTCTTTCAACTCCAATAATATTATCCATGAGTTGGCTTCTGTGTTCATTTTTAAATTATTTTATGTATGAGACTAAGAACCTACAAAAGGGAAGTTAAATAACTTCCCTGTTCCCTGATGACATTATCACTAACCTCTCCCACAGTTACTTCCTCCAGAAAGCCAGATTTTAAGTAAATTCCATCATAGAGGTATTCCTGACATTCTGCTTTAGGCTGGACACATCTGGAAATGTATCTTAGAAGGATATCATATTTCCCATCCCGCGGGAAAGATGTTATTTCAATAAACCCAGGGCAGATACTGTGTCATCTTTCAGTCACAAATGCTGGATCAAGTATAGTCCTGATGTCTCATAAAATATTAATAAATGTCTGCCTTAGAAATGCAAAGCAAGTTCATGATCTCCCAAAACACTCTCCAGTGGTGAATCTGGTGCTACCAGTCAATGGAGGACTGTCTTAACTACAACATACAAAAATTTTCTAGGACTTGAGGGATTTCTCAGTGGTCAAGACAATTGCTTGCAAAGCCTAAGGACCCAAGTTTGTTTCCCTAGTAACCACATAAAGCCAAGTTGCACAAGGGGTGCATGAATCTGGAATTATTTGCAGTGACTACAGGCCCTGGCATGCCCATTCTCTCTTTATCTGCCTCTCTCTCTCATAAATAAATAAATAAATAAATAAATAAATAAATAAATAAATAGAAAATTTCTAAGCATGTTGCCATTTTTACTAGCTGAATGTTTTGTGATATTAGCCCATGTTTTATGAAAGTCAAGAAGCCACACCCCCTCCCCCACACATAAACTAACAACAAATGAAGAATCTATTGGTTTTCAAGAAAATGAAAAACACAATATTAGGTATTTCTGTTACATTAATCATTTTCCTAGGACAGCCTAATTTAGTCTAGGTTATAAGAAATATCAAAATCACTATATTTAGCACATATATGTAGTGTGAACTTGTTTTCATATTTGCCTAGATGGAGCCCATCTATATTCTGCTTTGTTTAATTTCATCTTATTCTTGTAATTATCCTTGATATAGCCTACATTCTTCTATAAGCTTAAATTTTGAGGACATTGCCATAAATAGCAAATTTAAGAATAGATGGGCTAGAGAGATAGTCAGTGGTTAAAGGCACTTACTTACAAAGCATGCTGGTCATGTTTGATTCCTCAGTACCCAAATAAAGCCAGATGCAAAAAGGGTCACATGCATCTGGAGTATGTTTGTAGTGGGAAAAGGCCTGATGTGCCCATTCTCTTTCTCAGTCACTCCCAAATAAATAAATAAAAATAAAAATTCAGAACCTTAACCCCACTTTTCCTTATAAAATTCTTTCGTGAGATATTTAAAATGTTTAGTTAAAATGTACTAAATTATATCAAAGTGTCATTTATTCTTTCTGATAATCAATTTCCAAGTTGGATAAGATTATAAGTAATTCTCATGAATGGGAATATTTTAAATTTCTTTAGATCATAAAACTATTTCAGGTGACTGTGAAATTTGCCTAGTAGCTATATCAAAAACCAAGTGAGTGAAGTCACTTTTACCCACATGTTTTAGAGGACAACAGAGTAAAATACAACTTTAGCACGAAGCAACATGTTTCTCATTTTCTTTATAGGATATGGAGAAGATACATGGAACTTTACAGTCTCCTAGTACATTGTATATTTGCATAAAGAATATGTTTAACAACTAAAATAAGTAAACTCTATGGAGAAGAAACCTTCATAAAGCACATTTAGAAAAGAAAGAGAAAGAAAACATCAGGGCATAATATGAAACTCTTTGAGTATAATGTACTAAACTTTTCACTTCTTTTGTTCATCAAATTAATCATTTGACTGAATTGGAAAAGAGGTTGCGACAAACCTCACTGTTAAAGTCAATATTACCAAGCTTCTGCAAAAAGAATCCTCAGTTAAGGAACTTCATTTTGAGAGCTATATAATAAAAACGTTAAAAGTAAAAAAAATTATGTGCTTGGATTATCTCCAGTTATATAATTTCAGAGAATTTTAAAGCAACATATGATCTTTCATACCTGCTAGTAATATAAGGAATTGTGGTACTTCAGTGATATTTACATATGCTCTAGCTTAGGATCTCCCATGTAAAGCAACATGAAGATAAGAATTGTGGTGTTTCTGTGATGTTTACTAGGATCTTCCATGTATAGCTCCATATTTTGGTCCTGGTGAAAGCATTTTCATCAATCTTCAATAAATGAGAAAAACTTGTTAGTTTATCATAAATTCAATTACATCAAATTTAAAGAATTATTTTTCCTGAGATTTAAAGAGAATATATTTATTATTTATTGGAGAGGGAAAGAGAGATAATATGTGCCTGCCAGGGCCTCCTGTCATTGCAAATGAACTCCAGATACATTCTCCATATTATGCATTTGGCTTTACAGGTGTTGTATAGCAAACTTCTTCTGCATTGAAAAGTGCAAACAACTATTGCCAGCTTTATCAAAAAGCATCTGGGTTGGGCTGGAGAGATGGCTTAGCGGTTAAGGCACTTGCCTCCAGTGCCTAAGGCCATGGGTTCAATTCTCCAGGACCCATGTAAGCCAGACCCACAAAGTGGTGGCCCTGGTGCTCTCTCTCTCTCTCTCTCTCTCTCTCTCTCTCTCTCTCTCTCTCTCTGTGCTTGAAAATGAATAAATAAACTATTTTAAAAAAAGAAACAGAAGTTTAAAAAAAACACATCTGGGTCAACCCATGAGAGAAGGCATGGAGGGACATCAGACCCTCACCAGAGATCTCAGGCACCCTCTGTGCCAACTGTATACACAACACAGGAGGTCTTGTGCCCTCAGAGCAAGGAACAATGAGCTCCATCTCAGGTGGTTTCTTTGGGATCTCGTGCTCTGAAAGTAAGCCTGCACCCCAGGCTGAGGAAGGAGCATCTGCAGGGGTAGCCCCCATACAGAAAGGTCACTGAGGTGCTGCTCTGGGGTCTCATACTCCTGGACAGGCACAAGGAGCTTCTGGAAATGGCCACAGGGAAGCCATCATTCAGGGTGGGATGACAGTTCAGGGTGGTGCAGCTGCTCTGGGAACCCCACACTTTTAAGTAAGCCCTCACCCTGTGCCTGAGGGTTAGCATCTGAGGAGTGATCTTGATATAGGGAATCCCATCAAAGTGGCTGTTTTAGGGGCTCCATGCTTTGTAAGTAACCCCTATAAGCCCATTGGTTCACTGAACTGGTATTGGTGCAATCATACACGAGGGTAAGATCTATATCTATATCTATATCTATATCTATATCTATATCTATAGCTATAGCTATAGCTATAGCTATAGCTATATCTATCTATGTATCTATCTCTCTCTCTCTCTATATATATATATATATATCTTTATTGTCAATAATTAGATATATGAGCAAATCTTGTGATGGTACTTCCATTTCCCTCTTCTCTGTCCCCAACTTACTAGTTATCCTTGGTGGGCACACTGCATCAGTCCATTGGGTAGGGGGTTATTAATTGCACAAGAGGTAGCCAGTTTTTCCCCTTTGTGCATTGTTGCTGAGGGGGGCAGTGTCTCTGGATATTCTCTCCCACCATGACTCTTACATTCTTTCTGCCCCCTCTTCCACTCAATTCCCTGAGTCATGGTGGGTGAGTTTTAAGTTTACTTTATTGATAAGATCTTAAATGTCTCTGGACTTCAGCTTTGGATTGTGTTGGGTATCATTGGTGTCTGTCTCCCTTGACCTTTCATGGGTTATTTGACTTGTTGTGGAGGTAGGTCTCTTGTTTATCTCACCACTTTCTCATAGGTTTTGTTTGGGCCCTATATGATAGGCCAGGCGTGGTTCATCTCCTGCCAGATGTCAGCCATCATCACATGTCTTATTGGTGGAATTGGGTTGTCCATGACTTTCTCTGGCTTCTGAAAAAAATACAAACAGAATCACCATGGGAGAGTGAGATCAGCGTAGGTTAAATGAGACAAACATTGCTAATTTGGCAAGATTCTAATGGGTGTAGCCTCTCTGTATCTCTCTGGTAGTGGGAATTTCCCCTTGGAGCCTGGGTTCTTGGGATCCCAGTTCCAGTTAAGGGTTCCTTGCCAGTGAGCTGATCTCTTAGCCAATCAGTAAGCCATTGATTACCTACCTAGCTTTAGTGCCACTATTGTACAGATGAGCACTTTTTGACTCACTGGCTCTTCCATATAGCAGTGTGTTCAGCTTCCTCATGACATCAGTCTGCATTGTGTGTATCAGTGGCCTCTGCTTTCTCCAAATATCATTGACCAATTTCCCCTGGAAGCTCATGTAATACCTTCCAAAACTACACATGATACTAGGGGGTGGTTAACATTCTGCAACTAGCAGGGTCTTTAGGTGTTGTGTGATGACACTCTGGTATCTTTAGCAATAGGGTTTTACCTTTGGCCTGGGGCAGATATTCAAGAACTTTGACAAAAGCCTGTCTTGTTTGGAGACCTTTCATATATATATATATATATATATCATTTTTTCTGATTTTTTTGTGTTTCTCTGTGTGAGTGAGTGTGTGTGTGTGTGTGTGTGTGTGTGTGTGTGTGTGTGCCCTCCTTGAAGCACCCTGTATGTTTGCCTGCAGCGGGAGATTCTTACTGAGACTCAAGCTTGCTGGGGTTTTTTGTTTGTTTTGTTTGTTTGTTTTGTGTGTCTGTGTGTGTGAGAGCCTGGGTGATCCCCTTCTCTCTGCTCCCCTTCGTGGAACTGGGATTACATGGATGTGTGACCACACCCAGATGTTTATTCATTCTCAGACCCTCATGGCTTGCTCAGGAAGCACACTTAACCACTGAGCTGTCTCCTCAGCCCCACTTTTTTTCAATTTTTAAAAAAGAATGTGCAATGTCCTTTTGTTCTGTGTGTATCTTTTCTCAGCCTTCCCAGCCATTGGTCTGAGAGCGTGTGTGTGGAGTTTCATAAAAACCAGCAATGGGGGTGGGGATGACTGGGTGTGTGTAGTTCAGAGGTAGAATGCCTGCTTCCCATGTGAATCTGAAAGTCTGCACTGCATAAAAAGGAAAAGAAAATCAGAGATGCAGGCAGGGATATTGTGCCCTGCTCATGCCCCTGAATGCATGATAGATAGGCTGGGGTCGGAGGGCTTCACTTTGAGCTGGGGTCCTCGGAATCCAGCCAGTTCTGCCCTGCTTTCTGTGTTAACACAGGAAGCACAGAATTTTCCTTGCCAAATCGAACAGTGGGAAGCTGAAGTGCCCATTAAAATTCTCCTCACTAATTCATGATAAGGCATTAAAAATTTAAAATCTATCCCTTTTGTCAAGTACTTTCCCTTTTATTAATTATCTAATCACAGCAGGCTCGATTGATTAATAACCCTTGTTACATGCGTTCCCAGCGTATTGATAAGGTCCACCTGGGGACTATCATGGACAGGAAGGAAAGTTTATTTTAAAATTATTAGATCATTTAAAATGAAGGCAAATATAACTCAGTTTCAACAGAGTTTTGGGAAACTCACAGTGGGGGGGGTGGAGGGGTGACACTTTCACTGGTAATGTTGAGGAGGTTCACTCATCAGTATGGAGTCTATTGAAAGTAGTATCTTAAATACAAATTACATTTTCTGGTGACAGAAAACCTTAAACAGCTGGAGACTAGGGAAAAAAATTGCCTGTGTAGTAATGAGGGTAAAATTCCAAAACACGCCATAAAGACAGGCCCATGATATTCCTATTGATGTTATTTTGAAAAGGAGGCAAGTATTTAAAAAACGAGCCAATAATTTTCTATTTTTATTTGTTCAGACAATGTAAAGGTCACTATTCAACCTCCTGATACAATATGCCTCCCAGGAAATATGACCACTGCAGTAATTTTTCAAACTTGTAATTACTGCCAGCTTGCAAAGAACAAGCACATTTGCATAATATAGAGCAATGTGTTACCAGTATAACAAAACATGGAACTCATCAGCCAGATCTGGCAAAATTAACTGGACCTAAGGGGGGACTAACTCTTTTAGTCTACATTAAACATTCCCAGGATCTCCAGAAAGTATGATAGTGCAAACATGTTTCCTGTGATGCCTACCCTTTCTGCAGATGGTAACATACAAGGCGTTAAAAAAACTGAGCAGCGAGAAATTAGAACTAAACCCTTATGCCTACATGTGGGAGAACTTCTCCAAGCTGCTCTGGAGACAGTGGCTCAAATGAAATGAAATAGTATCAGACGTCTTCAGATTCAATTACTCATAATCTGAATCAATGTCAGCTCAGTGCTTAGGAGATGCTTGTTTCTCACCATTCACATTGTCAGCATCTAAAAGAAGACCATTAATTTCTCCTCATTTCTGTCACACATTGGATATAGGACCTTTCAGCCTAGACCAATCCCATGACTTGACAGTCATGGGATCCTTTTCCAGCGGAAGGTTCCTTCTGCCACAGCCCATTGCGTTACTTCTCCAGCTTGCTTAATTTTTACAGTATATCGCTCACACCATCATCACTTAACTCTTAGAGGGCCAAAAATTAGTATGATATAAACAATTACATAAGCAGTTAGAAAGATGTAATGAACTGGGCTGATACTAAGAAATACAAAGGGGCTGGAGAGATG
>PVHP010037924.1:0-17122 GCA_004024765.1 Zapus hudsonius | reverse complement strand
GGCCCAATCTCAGTGGTTGTCATCTCTCAAACAATTGCAGGTGAACGGGCAGCAGTTTCGACCCAAAGATCTTTCTTTCTGTGCCATCTCCATCTGCTCACACCAGTCCATCTTTACGTAACACAACCCTGCACAGGTTCCCAGGACATAGGCAGGCAGAACACAGTAAGCCTCTCACGCAAACTGCTTCTGGCACAGTGCTGACCAAGTTCTTTCTCCCCCTCGTAAGCCAAACCTCACAGTCCATAGTTCTCATTACATTCAGGTCTTTAAACTCTGACCAGAATGTTCCAATATGCTGTACTTACAGCACTGCAAGGCACCTCTTATGCCGGGGGTTCAAATCCTTCCACATTCCTCCTGTAGATCACTTCCAGAAAACCATAAGCCACACGATCAGGGTTCTAGCAGCAACAGATGACCCCACTCCTGGTACCAAAACTGTTGGGGTCAGCTTTCTTGTTGCTGCACAGAAAGAACCCAAGCAAAGGTGGCTTGTAGAGGAATGGGTTTATTTGGCTTACGGACTCGAGGGGAGACTCCATTCTGGCAGGGAAAACGATGGCATGAGCAGAGGGCTGGACATCACCTCTGCCACAGCACTGCAAACAGCAGCAGGAAGGTGTGCCAAATACTGGCAAGGGGAAGCTGGCCTATAACCCCATAAGCCTGCCCCCAACAACACAGCTCTAGTGAGGTTCTATTTCCCAAATTGCCATCAGCTGAGGATGGATCTATCAGAACACATTCATTTGTTTGTGGGGGACACCTGGATCAAACCATGACACTTGAATTTCTCAGTATGCTGTAACCAAAGCATGTGATGTCTTCAGCAATCAAAAAGTAGTGTCTAGTTTCAGGGGGCAGCCAAAAGACTAGGCAATAACCTATCCTGTTTGGGGAACCCCAGGAGTTTCCCTGACCAACAATTCACTAGGAGGTGTTCCACTCTGGCAGTGGGATTTTTCAGTAACAATCTATGGCATTTGGGCACAGAATTATCCATACCCACAGGGTACTTCTACCCAAATTCTCCCCTTTTTTTAACTCACATATTTTTTCAATTAGCTAATAAAATGAGTTTCCATATGGTTTATTCATAATGTCTTTAATTTTGGTTATCCTTTCCTCTAACCCACTCTCCAGACCCCACTCTTAGACCATTCCACCCCCTCTACTTAACTATCTCCTAAGCCCTCCCCTCTACTCCCTCTCTCCTTCATGGCCCCTCTCTAGCCTCTGACCTCTGCTCCTGACTCTTCCTCCAACTCACATGCGGATGGAACAATTAGAAGGTAGTGTCTGCACATGAGAGAGCATGTGGTGTTGACTTTCTGAGCCTGAGTTACCTCACCTAGTATAATCTTTTCCAGATCCATCCATTTTCCTATGAATTTTGAAATTTCATTTTTCTTTACAGCTGAATACAATTCCATTCGCTATACAAGCCTTGTCTTCATTAATGAGCATCTAGGCTGGTTGCATTTCCTAGCATTTATGATCAGAGCAGCAATAAGCATGTATCTCTATAGTAAAGAGTCCTTAAGCTATATTTCCAGGAATATAGCTGGATCATATGGTAAATCCATTTTTAGCTGACTCAGAAACCTCGACAATGGCTGCACCAGTTTACATTCCCACCAACAATGGAGAAGGGTTCCTCTTTCCTCACACATTTATTGTCATTTGATTTCTTGATGATGTCCATTCTGACAGGAGTTTGATGGAATCTCAAAGTAGTTTTAATTTGCATTTCCCTGGTGACTAAGGATGTTGAACATGTCTTAAAAATAGTTATTGGCCATTTGTGTTTCTTCTTTTGAGAACTCTATTCAGTTCCCCAAAAAAAGAGGAAAAAAATGAAAAACTCATTTGAAGGTATCATCTGAGCTGAGAGCATCCCAACTTTGCATGAAGCTAGGTTTCTCCTAGGACATTCCCAAGCTCATCAAGTGCCTTTGTTATTTAAGCCTATTTGAATTGGATTTCAAAAGAAAAAAAAGACATGCAAATTACCTTGTTCCTCACCCCATTGATTATGGGGTTGTGGAGTCCAGTAGGACAATTTCATGTTCCAAGTGGGAAAATGGTTCTTTGATAAATGGTCAATTTGAAGACTGTCCAAGGCCCCCATTCACCTTCGAGGTCTGGGCAGGGAAGTCGCTTGTCTAGAGTGTCTGGCTTCCACAGTGAAGCTGCAGATGGCGGAGAAAACAATGGAGATCCGCTCTGATGTGAAACTGGCTTACAGACTTTTCTAAAGTATTTTCATCACTTCATTAATTTTTTTCCCAATTTTTCTTCAAGGTGGCAAGTAAGCTACAGGCTGTTTGAAACATCTCAAATGAGTTACATTTGAATTATTCATGCAAGAAAATCTTTATAGATATCTAGAAATAGGGTGCCTTTCCATAACTTCAAAACAACTTGACTGTATTTTGTGAAAAAAGAAAAATGGTTGAACAGAAACTAGATTCTCCTTTCCAGTAATCAAATTGGCTAGAGAAAACTGGAGCAGAAATAGAGCTGGAATAACACATTTTACATTCTCTACCATATGTTTATGTATGGGTTCCCGACTTGTTAGAGATCTTAAGTAACCAAAAAGCAGAAAGCTATTTACACAACTAGCCTAAACATTTTTTCTAGCATGCCCCCATGAGATTGTAACAGGAGATCTGGGGTTCCCAGAAAGTTGGGGTTCCCAGCTAGTTCCAATGCACCTTAAAACTTAAAAGTACCCAGATTATTGTTCTATAAAATTAAAGAATTAGCCGGGCGTGGTGGCACATGCCTTTAATCTCAGCACTCAGGAGGCAAAGGTAGAAGGATCGCCATGAGTTCAAGGCCACCCTGAGACTACAGAGTGAATTCCGGGTCAGCCTGGGCTAGAGTGGGACCCTACCTCCAAAAACAAAACAAAAAAATTAAAGAATTAAAATTAGAGACCACCAGAGGATAAAGTATAGTGGGAAACTTTATTTAAAAAGAAATGAGAAGTTACAGAGATCTCCAGACACTAGGGAGGAGAGAGCAGGGGCGGGGAGGCTATGAAATCTGTGATGACCAGCCAAACAAGAGAAAGAAGGGAAGATATAAGAGGCTCCCATCATGAGGAAAAAAGGTTCAAGTGGGAAAGAACCCTGAGCCCCCCTCACCTCAGCCCACTCTGACTGTGGTGAGGGGCCCTCACCTAGACTTGAAGATTCAGATGTCTCTCTGCTGGGCAGCCTTGAGGGAAAAAGAGAACGAACTTCCTTCTCCAGGTGACTATGTCTCTGGGCCAGGTGAGCAGAGAGACAGCTGGTTGGTCGATCTTTGACCAATCAGTTGCAGGATTACGTTTGAACTCTGGTTAGAGACACTTCCCACTCAAGGGGAGGGGGTCAGACAGGTGGAGCCTGCCTGCAAGCACAAGTCCAATGACACCTGGTTACTGTTGGGTCCCAGTCACCCTAACCTGTCACAAGACGTGGACAAATTTTATCTGTAGTAAATGTGATCACTTCCCAATTCTGAGCTGTGATGTGAGAACTTTCGATGTAAATCAGGTCTCTGTTTAATCTTCTGCTCATTGTCTATTTGTTTTTCTTTGCAAGGAACGCAAATTTCCCAAGTTTGTATCCAAAGAAATGGAAAACATGTACATCGAGGAACTGAAGTCCTCTGTCAACCTGCTCATGGCCAACCTGGAAAGCATGCCCGTGTCCAAGGGCGGAGAGTTCAAGCTACAGAAACTGAAGCGCAGCCATAACGCTTCCATCATTGACATGGGCGAGGAGAGCGAGAACCAACTCTCCAAGTCAGACGTCGTGCTGTCTTTCTCCCTGGAGGTAAAAAGCCCCCAAACCCATAAAGGTTTCCTGGCACAGCAAGCAGGACCTGTGTGATGACTGCATCACAAATCAGTTTGCTGTTCCCTTTGGATATTCAAAGGAATCATTAAAAGAACAGCTTGCTCAGCAGAGGTCAGCTAATCAGCAAGTAAGTCCCCTCCCAGGGAGCCCACATGTCTTTGAAGAGAATGTAATCTTAAGAGCCAATGTCTTCTTGAATTCCTTCCCCTGTCTTCAAGCAGTACTCAAGGATTTGCAAAACTAGACAATTTAGAAAGCTTCAAATTTTGGAAGCCCATGGGATCCTGAGAACGGAGCAGCTTGCAGGTTTCCCTGACTTTATCTTTGCTGGTGGCTACACCGTTCAGTTCCTTGCAAGGGAGGCTTTGTTTTGTTTGGCACATGTATGTGGTTTGTTTGTATGTGTGGGGTGCATAGAGGTGAGTGCAGGTGTGTGTGTAGAAGCCACAGGTCCAAGTCGGGTGTCTTTTCTCCACCTAATTTTCTGTGACAGAGCCCCTGACTGAAGATAATGCTCAGTTTGACCATCTTTCCAGTGAGTTCCAGGGGTTCCCTGTCTATATCTCCCTAGTGTTAATGGTATTAGGGTCAGAATTTGTGTCCTCAAAGCCCAAATATGCCAGGCTTGGCCATGTATCTTCAATCAGCCAATTACCAAAGAGCCAAGTTAATAGTGAAAAGCAGAAATATTAGAGAAAAGCCAATTTGTCAATGTGCCCACATTCAGAGGAGTGACAGAGATCCAGAAACAGCCCCCTCAAGCCTGTCACGGGGTTTGGGTTTAAATAGAGGGCCAGAGGGCTACATAGCTCAGCATTCCTGGTCAAGACATGGTCCTGCCCGTCGCTCTCTGGGCACAGCCTCTCCTGCAAGGAGGTCTGACAAGTGACAAGTACTGAAACCGCTTTCTGGGGAAGACAAGTTTCCCTTCTGGTTGGCACCAGGCTTTGAGCCTTTCTTTCCCATAAAATGAGATTCCTGGGGAAATTCCAATTTCTTGGAGTTTGTTGTTTCAATGATCAGAAAGCCAAAGGAAATGGCACAAGTGTTCCTTGAGAATATCTTCCTTCCTGCCAAGCTGAGTACACCATGCTGGGATTATAGGCTCACACCACCTCACGTGGTATTTTATCTGAATGCTGGGAACCCAAACGCAGGTCCTCATGATTGTTGCAATAAACACTTTACCACTGAGCCATCTCCTCAGCCCGAGATTTGGCATTTAATTTCAACCCCCAAAGTAAAGAACTCAGGCTGGGGAGATGGCTTAGAGTTTAAAGGCATTTGCTTACAAAGCTTGCCATCTGGATTGTATTCCCTAGTTCATACATAAAGCCAGATGTGCAAAGTCACACCTGCATCTGGAGTTCGATTGCAGCAGCAAAAGGTCTTTCTACATCCATACTTACTTATTCTCTCTCTCCTCATAAATAAATATTTTTTTATAAAAGAAACAAAAGTAATAACCCATTCAGGCAAGTATTGTACCAGAACACAACATTTCAGTAAGAATTTTGAATACACCACACACACACACACACACACACACACACACACACACACACACAATGGAGTGGTTTGGATCAAGCATCAGAATTGCCTAGGAAACAGGTTCCATGTGCAGATTTCTGGACCCCCACAGAGACCCACTAAACTGAGTCTTTAGGTCATAGGAACATAAAATGGTACAGCCACTTTGGAAATTAAGTTAGCATTTTCTCAAAAAGTTAACCATACAAAGTACCACGAGGCCTAGCAATGCTTCTCTTGGATGTCCACCCAATCAGAATGAAAATGTATGTTCCCATAAGTATTCATAGCAACCAAAAATTCTCTCAATAAACGAATATGATAGAAAAATGTCACCTATCTGCACAAGCAAATACTGTTCAGCAAATAAAATGAACAAGTTATTGGTATATGGCATGGGGTGGCCCTCAGCCATATCATGCTTAGTGCAAGGAACCAAACATATATGGTATAACTACTGATGTGAAATGTCCTAAAGACAGAGCTATACAATTGGAAGGTATGTTAATTAGTATTCATTAGTATTTCATGGGGCTGAAGGTAGGAATAAGCATTAGGAGTTTTATGGGGGAAGGCAGAAATGCCCTAAAATCAATCTATGATTGTCACACAACTTGATAAACACACTAAACATCATTGAGTAATATACCTGAAGTGGGATAATTATATAGTATATAAAATATGCCTCAAGAATGCTATCCATAAAGCAAAGGAACTCTGCCCAGCATGCAGCCCTACAGGGTGAACTTTAGCAAGCTTCTCGGGTACTGATTGGTTTTGTTTGTGGAATGCTGGGGAACAAACCCAGGGCCTTGCACATGCTAGTCAAACACTCGACCACTGAGCTATATCACTAAGTCTTCTATTGCTCTTGATTTTGAGACCATGTCTCACTAAGTTGCCCAAGCTGGCCTCAAGCTCTCTCTGCATGTAGCCCAGGCAAGTTTTAAACTTGCAGTCCTACTGCCTCAGCCTCAGGCATATTTTATGTACTACAAAGTTAAAGAATTTATCAAACGTCAAAACCCAACAGGGATGTTTTTCCTACAATATTTATTTATTTATTTATTTACTTATTTATTTGCAAGCAGAGATAGAGAGACAGAGAGAATGCATGCGCCAAGGCCTCCAGCTGCTGTACTGAACTCCAGATTCTTGTGCCACTTTGTGCATCTAACTTTATGTGGGTACTGGGGAATCGAACCCAGGTTGCTAGGTTCGGCAGGCAAGCGCCTTAACCTCTAAGCCATCTCTCCAGCCCTCCTACATATTTTTAAATGCTTTACCTGTACATAAATATTGTGCATACTTATTGGTACCATGTGATGCTTTGATACATTGTCTAAATTTCAAGTCAGGCCAAACCTATCTCTGCTTTCAAGCACTTATGAGAGCTGCATCAATCGAGTGTCCTTTGCTTGCTCACAACATGGGACAAGTTAGAAGGGGATGTGGGCTGGCATATATGAAAGAAGAAAAATCCAGAAGGAGTGGTCTTGCTTGATAACAGCCTTCTCAGTAGTATCTAAACTAGTCTCAAGGGAATTGGCTCGCTCCTTCAATAAAGGCATTAATCCCCTTAATGACCAAAACACTTCTTAAAATTATACTCCCACTCACCACTATTACATTGAAAACCAAATTTCATCATAAGTTCTGGAAGGGACATCTTCTAACCATATCAGGAAGTGATTAAAACTTTAAAATCAATTCAGAATCATAAAAGCTAAGGCCTGAAAAGTGGAAAAGAGATTTAAAATTCTGGTAAACAAAAATGGATTAGAACATGAATGTAATGATGTATCTAGACACTTTAAAATAAGATTATTACATAGCACTATATTGATAATGGTTAAAAATCATAAAAGCTTAATGTTAGCTTTTAATATTTCTTCATGTGAAAACCTTCAGAATTATTTCTGATAGATGATAAATAGATAGATGGATAAATAGATCGATAAATGGATAGATAGATGATAGATGATAGCTAGATAGATGATAGATAATAGTTGATATAGATAGATAGATAGATAGATAGATAGATAGATAGATAGATAGATAGACAGACAGACAGACAGACAGACAGACAGACAGACAGTCCCACAAGTATTTTACTGTCTTCTCAGATTTCGGCAGACCAAGAGAACAGATTAAATTTCTGTACCTTTAATTAGAGTGTGTAAAGACTAGATTAATTTTCTAGAACCTCATTTAGGATTGCTGTGAATTAATTGCAGGTAATTTGTTTTTCCATGCGTAGTTCAGATCAAGAGCTTCACATTACAGTGTTTCCACATGCATTTTGTAGTTGGAGGAGGTGTAGTTAATCAGATATAGAACTCTTGTGTACGAAAAATCATGGGTGTCATTTCACAGACACTTTCTTGGTTTTTGTGTTTTTTTTAAGTTTCACCACCTGAGGTAAGGAATGTTTTTTCTTAGGTGTCTTTGAATTTGATTATTGCCAATTAAAGGTGGTAATTTATTCCCTATTGCCTCTTGTCTTGCAACAGAAGGGAGAAAGGGAACGCGGTTTATTGACTTTCTTGAAGCTTTGAAGTATGTCATTTTCTGACTCGCTATCAGTTCTCAATATATGCAGCTGATTATGTAAAATATAGATGTGGGCATGTGTCAGCCATATGCCCATGTGGACATGATTCACATGGTTCTGGCTTGTAAGGACAAGTTCAGGTTGGAATGCCCTAGGGTCCCCACATCCTTTTTAATTGGCACACCAAGTTGCACATTGTAGTAAAGCTGCCACAAAAACCATCACACATCTATTTGTGGATGTGCCTGGGGAGTGGAGGGGGCATAATGAAAGGAGGCAAGGATGGATGAAGAGAGGGTCGTCATGCAATCAGTTTCAGGTTCAGGTTTGGAATTGCAGTTAAGAACAAGAGATAGATGTAGTGAGAGGCTGACATGCTGGAAGAGGCAGGGTGAGCAGCTCAGTTTGCAGGAAGAATGAAAGGAGCCAGGACGCCAAGATCTTGGCAAAGGAAGTGGGCAGTTGAAGAGCCACAGCTATTTGCAGAACGCCGCTAAGGGATGGACGCACTCATCAATGTTGAATGGTCCGTTCACAGTAGACCTTGAAGATGCTTTCAAATGTGGAAATACAGCCTGAGAGACAGTGTGAAGTATGACGCAACCACCCTTCTACAATAAGACTAAAAGCAGGGTGTATGACGTTCTAAAAAAAAAAAAAATGTGCTCCTAAAGCCAGGCATGGTGTATCTCTCCTTTAATCCCAGCACTAGGGGGCGAGGTGGAGCTCTCCTTTAATCCCAGCATTTAGGAGGCAGAGGTAGGAGGATCACCATGAGTTTGAGGACAACCTGAGACTACAGAGTGCATTCCAGGTCAGCCTTGGCTAGAGTAAAACCCTACCCTGTGTGTGTGTGTGTGTGTGTGTGTGTGTGTGTGTGTGTGTGTGTGTGTGTGAGAGAGAGAGAGAGAGAGAGAGAATGAGAGAGAGATGATATAGATATAGCCCCTTTCATGGTATTTCCCATTCCCTTCTATATATATGTTCCTTCCCAGCATATAAATTGACAATTAAGTATTCATCATCTCTTTTTTTATCCTCACATAATGGCCACAAGGAACATATCATTACCCCCACTTGACAGATTAGAAAACTGAGGCTCTGAAAGATTTCCAAGGAAAATGAAGCAACTACAATGTCAAGTCATTTGCTCAACTTCATATGAGTTATATGGTTGTTCTCAAAATATGGTTCCTGGGCCAGAAGATTCAGCATCCCCGTGGACACTGTCCAAGATTGGAAGCCCTGGGCTCAAACCAACCTGCAGATTATGATCTCTAGCTTAAACTCTGCAAGTGATTCCCAAGGCTTGAGAACCAGGGGGCTGTTCCATCACAGGGGCGTGGCCTGCATCCATGAAGACACCATACATTTCTTCTCATGCCCACATCTGCTTCTTTAGTTTAAGGTTTTCTTTTTGTTGTTGATTCACATATATATGTAAATACAGGCATGCATATATATATATATATATATATATATATATATATATATATATATATGCATGTGTGCATGCAAGTTCCTGTATGTGTGGGCACACGTGTGTGCAGGTACCCATGCAGGTGGGGATCGGAGGACATCTTCAGGTGTCATCCTCAAACATGACATCACCTCTTTCTGAGACAGGGTCTCTCATAGTCTGGAGCTCACTGATTAGGCTAGACTGGCTGGCCAGCAAGCCCCAGGGATCCTCCTGTGTCACCTCCCCAGTGCTGGAATTACAGATACAGGCCACCACACCTGTCACTTACATGAGCACTCACGAGGCAAGCACTTTCCTGACAGTTCTATCTCCCAGGCCATCTTGGTTTTTAATAACGCCATTGCCTCTCTTTTCAACACAATTGTGTGATTTTTCACATATGTTACTCATGCAGATCTCTGACATGGGTCATCTGTAAATCAAAGTTTCTTCTTTTCCTCTTCCCCTTTCCTCCTGTGGCAGAGCACAGTACTAAATCACTAAATAGCCAAATAGCCGGTGATCGAATGGAGTAGAGAGCAGAGATGATAAACCCCCGAAATTGTGACGATCTTGACATTAGACCTTTCTCCCTCAATCTAGACCAGAGAGTATGCAGCCACACGTACATCATGGCTTGGGATCCACGCCATGGCCTTCAAAGATTTTAAATCACTTGAACGTAAACTATGTGAGAGTTTGCATGTTTTATTCCTCTGTTTTTCAGACTGTCAGCATTGTTCACATCTCAAAATCCGATTACGGATTCTGATTCAGGACAAAAATGGCAACTGAGCATACAAGTAGCTCTAGTCCCTGTAGATGACGCACGTGCTCTCTGTCTAGGCACTGTCCCCGATCTCCTCTGTCTCCTCTCTGACCCTAATGCCGACCTGGTGGCACTGGCTCTTCATGTTCATTAAACACTACTGATCGCCTTACCACAAAGGGAGAAGTGTACTCACAAGCCAGGCCTCTACCAAATGCTGACTTGAACGAAAAATGGTGGACTGGGGAGAAGGTTCCATGGTACAGTGTTTTCAGTAAAGCACAAGGAAGTGTGATCAGATCCCTAGAGTTCCATGCTGTTCCATGCTGTTCCATGCTGGGGGGGTGATGGTTCAATTCCCATAATGCCAGCACTGAGGGTGGAAACGGGGTCCCTGTGGCTGTCTGGTTACTCCAGCCAAATGGGAGAGGTTCCGTGAGAGACCCTGTCTCAAACATAAGGTGGAAAGTGATTCAGATAGGCATCAAATGTCGACCCCTGACACACGTGTACACACACACACATAAGAGATGATGTACACATATACTGCATATACACATGTGTGTGCACCCACACACAAGAGATGGTATATGCATATACTGCATATACACACGTGTGTGCACCCACACACAAAAGAGATGGTGTACGCATATACCGCATATACACATGTGTGTAAGCACACACAATAGATTGTGTACACATATACTGCATGTACATACGTGTGTGCACCCACACACAAGATGGTGTACACGCATACTGCATATACACATGTGTGTGCACACATGCTGCGGTAGTCAGCAACCGAGAAAGGAGGGCACCAAGTTCAAGGCTTTCCTGGGCTACAGAGCAAGTATAAGATCAGCCTGAGCAGTTTAGTGAAATAATGGAAGGAAGGAAGGAAGGAAGGAAGGAAGGAAGGAAGGAAGGAAGGAAGGAAGGAAGGAAGGAAGGAAGGACAGACAGGGGATAGGAGGAGGCAGAAAGGGAAGGAGGGAGGGATGGAAGAAGGGAGAAAGGAACAAAAGAAGAAGGAAGGGAGGGAGGACTGAGGGTATCATTACCTTTAGTGGTAGAGTGCTTGCCTGGTATGTGTAAAGCCCCAGGTTCAATCCCCCACACTACAAAATGAGTGGGTGAAGACTGGGAAAACCATGATCGGTCGTGACTCCTTGCTGGGATGATCCTGAAAGACAGATCAAAAACCTAATAGAAGCCCTCACATACCTGCTGGCTTTCTTGGTGATTTCTCATCTATGACTTTTCCTCTGGGTGACGCTTTCTGTGAGCAATTGTAATAATACCCATCCTGCGTGATTCTGTTCCCAGGTGGTGATCATGGAAGTCCAGGGCCTTAAGTCTCTGGCTCCAAACCGCATCGTGTATTGCACAATGGAAGTGGAAGGTGGAGAGAAGCTACAGACTGACCAGGCAGAGGCTTCGAAACCGACGTAAGTGGCGTTTTTCTGGTCTTTATCTGATACAGCTTCTCCAGGATTCCTCTGACATAAGGTTGTTGCTCTTAGATCTGTGTTTACCACCTCAAAAAAGTCTGCCCCTCCCCCCTGCAGAGGTTCGAGAAAACCCATCCTTTTCATTTATCAGACTAGTTGACTTGACTTTATTTTTAAGTGGCGGCCATAACAAGGATTCCAGATCTTTATGGAAGAAGGTTAAGTGGCATTCTCCTTTCTGAGCTTTTATTCTGTGTACAGTGGGAAGGAAATAATGGCTGTTCTACCTACAGCGCTCCCAGCTTCATGGGCATATCAATAAAACAGTCACATCAACACAGTGAGCCCTCTCTCTCCGTGATGTCCACATCTCCAACTGAAGATTGAAGTTTTCTGGCAAAAAGAAGTGTCGTATGTGCACTAAACATGTAGCAACTTTGTTCTTGCTGTCTTCTTAAGAAAAATGCAGTGTAACTTTATGATATACTAGGTATGTGTAATATAGATTTAGGGGACATGGGGAAATGTTGTATCCAAAACTATATGCTATTTTACATAAAGGACTTGAACGTCTGTGGACTCTGGTATATATGGTGGGTACAGGTGGTCCTAGAACCTATCCCACATGGGTACTGAGAGACAACCATGGTCATAAATGCAGAGAAAGAATGGTTTCGGGGAGCTCTCAAGGGGACCTGGAGCAGTTTATGAAAACAGAGTCAGAATAAGCCTTCTTTGGAATCCACCAGACATTTGATCCAATATTATAAAAGAGAGGCTAAGGCTGGGGAGATTGCTCAGTGGTTAGAGGTTCTTGCTCCAGAAGCCCATGGACCTTCAGGAGTCTGTAATCCTAAAACTCCCGCTGTGATGGAAGGCAGAGTCGGGAATGTCATGGGCCAGCTAGGCTGTCCTTCCCACTTGCAAAACAAGAGACCCTGTCTCAAACAAAGGGGAAGGAGACCAACATCCTGAGGTTGTCCTCTGACTTCTACAAGTGCATGGTACCTGCACACACACACACACACACACACACACACACACACACACACAAATAACGATAGTCACAAATGAGAAATGGGGGCTGAGAAGATGGATCAGTGGGTAAAATGTTTATCATACAGGTTGGGGCCTAAATTAGGATCCCAAGGACCCATGTAAAAGCTGGGTACGGCGGTGGAGATCTTTAATCCCAGTGTTGGAAAGCAAAAAGGAAAGGATCCTTGGGCTAGCGAGTCTGGTCGAATAATAAACTCTGGATTCAGTGAAGGACTCTTTCTCAAAAATAAAGGTGGAGAGCAATTGAGGGAGATACCTAATGTCAATTTCTGTCACACACACATGCATGTACACCGCACACACACATACACATGCAAAAATACGAATGAGAGCATAAAGCACCCCCAGGGAGGGCATAGCTCATGCCATAGTCCTGTGGTTAGCCAAGGGGAAGAATTCCCAGGACAGTGGGGCTAGAGACCGGGTAGTCCCTCAGTTGCCAGGGAGGACAGGTTGTGGCCATCCCAGAAAGCCACAGCAGGCCACTGAGGGGAACAAATGTCATGATTCTGCACATGTTCTGGAAGCATTCTGGCTTCAGTGGAAGGGCCTGGGTAGGTGAAAATGGCGAGTGAGGCTCCTGGCAACGGTTGACAGGAAAGTGGAGGTTATCCCATCATAGCATTGGACTCCCAGACCTTCCCATTGCAGAAGCCACCACTGCTCCCTTCCCTCCCACCCAATGCCTTGGTCCCTCCCTTTCCCCTGTCCCTTATGCCAGCCTCAGCCTCAGGACAAGTGAGCATGTCTGCGGTGGGTATTGGTTCATAAGAGAGTCATCAGAAGTGTTAGACCTCACAGCAACCAGCTGCCTCTGGAGCTAATGGGCAGGGCATGAATAACTTACCAGGAAGCTCAAATCAAATAGTTCAAAGGAGGCACTGAATGCTTCCCCAGGAGAGAGGGCTAAGGGCTTGTGTGCCTTCAAGAGGGGCCGGCATGAATCGCTGAGCCTCCAAGGCTGAAATTAATGAGGGTGCTGGAAGAGATGAAAGGCAACAGGGACCCACTCTCCTTTTGCAAAACCCAGTTCTGAACGCAGTTTCCTCAGCCTCTGCCATTGATAAATTCCCAGTTCCTTCAAGGGGCTTGATCAGTATCAATGCTCTTGTGTTGTGCTGAGACAGTTACATGAGCCTTTTCACAATTGATGGGGGAGGGGGGTTCTCTGGTCCTTGTCATCCAGGATAGAGTTATAGGAAAGAAATGGAGAGAGCTTGGAGCTTTCTTAGCAGCTGTGGTTTCGTGAGAGATATTTTCACTCAAAAGTAATTCGGAGCTGGAGAGATGGCTCAGCAGTTAAATGTGCTGCCCGCATAAACTTGGGGACCTGATGGGGCCTCAGACCACCAGACTTTGAAAGTCCAGACCCACATAAGTAGCTGGGCATGTGTGTCTGTAACCCCAGTCCTAAAAGGGGAGCAGAGACAAGGAAATGGCCTGGGCTTGTGAAAAGCAGCAGAAACTAGAAGCTCCAACAAGAACAGGCGGAAAAGCAATGGAAAGGGACACGATGTCAGGCCAGTGCCCCGTGCCACAGATGAGTGTATGAGATGCCCCAGGCCTCAGACATGTGCATGCACTGCGCATGCGCAAACACACACACACACACACACACACACACACACACACACACACAGCGAAAGGAAAGGCAACTCACAAAATTTCATTAGGTATTACAACTTCAGCTGTCAGGGATTTCATTTTCATGTGCTTATAAAAGATTTAAAATGGAGTTTCTTATTTAAAATATAGGATGTTAGAAATACACATATTTCACACACGTAGCGCCTCATAGCTATATGTGTATTATAATGTCCATGCTCATAAACTTCTGACAGTAAAAAATTTTTAATTTATTTGCATCTGTGCGTGTGCACGCACACGTGCGTGTGCACACACACACATGCCAAGAATGTCACTGTGAATGAATGCCCATCTGGCTTTAAGTGGGTGGCTGAGGAATTGAACTCAGGCCAGCAGGCTTTGCAAGTGAGTGACTTTATCCACTGAGCCATCTCCCCAGTCCCCCTCCCTCAACCATTTTGCACCTCTAGCCAGAAGGATGCATTCGGATGTCTGCAAGAAATTCAGTTTTTCTCTCTTCTTTTTCAAATACCTCCTTTCTTTTCAAGTATACTCACAAATCCAGGAGTGCATGGTATACTTCAGTTTAACCAAGAGCATGTTCTTTTGGAATAAGACAGTAGAGTATGTTCAAGAAAAACAATAGCAGAGAGGGTAACGGCATGCATGGTCAAATAAGTTCTGGAAACACCATTTCATCTCCTCATGAGTGATTCAGTGTATATAGGTATTTTAGAGCACTGAAAAAAAATCCAGCAGTAAATAAATTCATTTGCCTTTGTTTAAAGCTAAGTGATGTCCCAAACTATTTGAACTAATGCCTAGTAATACCCATTGGGAAATCATGGTGTCTACTTTGCAAACCCCATGATTGACAGTTCTGTTCTCTCCTTCTCTCTCCCATGGTGCATGTGTGGAGGTCTGAGGGCCACCTCAGGGAGTTGGCCCTCTTCTTCCTTCTTGACAGGGTCTCTCATTGTTCGGCTACTTCATGTGTCAGTCTAAGCAGCCGACAGGCCTCTGGAATCTCCTACCTGTGGTTCCCATGTTGGGTCAGTTACATCGAGTTAAAAGCATGTCATCCATGCAAGAGCCTGCAGTGCGGGGTTGGTGAGGTCAGTGAGTCTTTCATGCTCAGCTAAGTTCTGATTCCATCCATCCTTCATTCTGTCAATCTGTTTGCTCCACGGAGGTTATATTTGTTTTCTTCGCCTCCTGAGTTTTCAAGGTGTAGAGGTAACAGTATATAATCAAAGTTTCCATGGGGCTGGGGAGTTTGCTCAGTAGTTAAAGGCATTTGCTTTCCAGCTGGGGAGATGGCTCAGTGGTTAAAAGTACTTGCTTGCAAAGCCTGACAGCCCTGGTTCAATTCCCAAAGACCCACTTAAAGCCAGAGGCACAAAGTGGCACATGCATCTGGAGATTGTTTGGAGTGGCAAGAGTCCTGGCACGTCCATACTCTCCTCCCTTTCTGTCTCAAAGATAAATAAAATGTTGAATAAAAAGGTGCTTGCTGGGCTGGAGAGATGGTTCAGCAGTTAAGGCACTTGCCTCCAGTGCCTAAGGCCCCAGGTTCAATTCCCCAGGACCCACATAGGCCAGATGCACAGATGGTGGCTCTGAGGCTCTCTCCTTCTCTCTCTCTCTCTCTCTCTCTCTCTCTCTCTCTCTCTCTCTCTCTGCTTGAAAATGAATAAAATATTTTTTAAAAGGTGCTTGCTTGCAAAACCTGATGGCCCAGGTTCAACTTCCCAGTATGGATGGAAAGCCAGACAGAAAATGGAGGAGGCCCTGGTATTCCCATTACATGTCTCTCTCATTTCTAAATAAATGTATTTAAAAGTTTCCATTGGGCTGGAGAGATGGCTCAGTTGGTAAAGCACTTGCAAACAAAGACCTGAGTTCAGGCCTCCAGCACCCATGTAAATGTCAGGAGAGTGTGGCAGCCGCCTGTAATCCCAGCACTCAGGAAGTAGACACAGGGGATCCCAAGACAAGATGGCTAGCTGAACTAGCTTAATCCATGAGCTCTGGGATCAAGGGAGAGACTGGGCCTCCATAAATAAGAAAGCAATCCAAGAAGATACCCAACAGCGACCCCTGGACTCCACACATGTGTGCGTGTGTATGTGCACATACACAAACACGAGTGCACGCACACACACACAGCTGCCATGGGCTGTACGTACTAGAAATGGTTCCTTCTATTTGCCACACATTGTTTGTGCTTCTGGTTTCTAATCATAGGGAGATGGAGACAGAAACAATAAAATCCTATTATTTGGAGATTCGTGTCATCAGGCATGGGGTGGAGAGGGGAGATTCCTCGTGGACGCAGGACCTCAGGTGTATTTGCTCACCTCCTGTGAGACAAAGCAGTTCTGTTCTTAAAGTGGTCTCTTACCTCCATGAGTAATATGAGATTGTTAGGTCTTACCGAGGCATGGCACTCAGCGACATCAAAACATAGACATAGAGACATAGAGAAAAAGTTTCTTTCTGCACCCTCAGTTCTTCTGGTCAAGGAGAGGATTGTCTTTTGGAGCCAGAAGGAGTTTGACACCTGCTGAGTCTGGGGCTCAGCATCCAAACTGCTCCCTTCCATCTTCCTGGGGTCACGCCCCCTACTGGCTGCTGAGAAATGAGTTTCTTTCTTTTTTTTTTTTTTTAATATATATTTATTGTCCATAATGAGTTACATTATTTAGTGGGCAAACCATGTGTTGTTATCCCGAATTCCCCTATTCCCCCCCTCCCCATCCCTGATCAGTTGTATATCCTCCTCCGTGGGCTGTCTGTATTAGTCCTTGTGGCAAGGGATCCTGTATATCTTAGTACTCATCCCGGTCTTCC